>VWZX01003204.1:4252324-4485635 GCA_013399015.1 Galbula dea | reverse complement strand
TATGGTGTAATATATTTTTACTATTGAAAGGAGATTTGAAAAAATAATTTTACCCACCAGGGTAAAAGGTGTGCATATACAGGCAAGAGAGGGAAGGCAGGGAGAGTCCTGAACTGATAATCCCCTTATGTTCTATATGAGTTCATACTACAGTCTGAAACAGCTCCTAAACATGTTTCATTCTACATGTGAAATTACCCTTTTTGCACCCAGTGTGGTTCCAAAGTACATCGCAAAGATCTACATATATGTAAATATAATTCACATACCANTTCTTGCACCACTAAATTGTCTTCACAGAACTACCTTCAAAGTAACAGGCCAATTATTTTATTTTTGTGATATTTTTTATATTATTAAAAGCAAAAATTTTATTTATTATTTCTGTTTAAACAGAGATTATATTTGAATTGAAAAGCCACAAGCTATAAGTCCCTGGAAACTTGTTAGAGAAAATCCTGAAGAGATATTCTACTGGTAGCATTCTTCCACTTTCTAAAGATTTAAAAAGCTTAGGGACAGAGCTAGGACTAGGGCTTTACTGTTTTTCAGCAGAGATAGAGAACAGAAGGTGGAGATCAGCCCTAAGTTGCAGTACAGTATTTTGAACTTGGTGGCTAACCTTAAGAAAGATCATATCTATAACCTTAAGAAAGATCATATCTATCATATCTATCAAATATATTTAGGCCACTCTGAATTAATATTGGGGGAGGAAAAAATTATAAATTGGATCAGAACAGGTTGTTTTAGGAGTGTTAATTCTTCTTCCCTTGTCACAAGAAACCGCTCTTGTTATTTTCTTTTCTCATTGAAGTCCTAGGAATAGGAATGATGTATCAGCATTTTAATTACTCCAGTTTACTTTGAAAATACTTAATTATGCCTCTCATTACTGTAAGGCTTGGATATTTAGTTGGCATTGATATTCAAAGAAAGTTAAAGAAGTTACTATCCAAAATAGAGCAGTAGAGAGATTGTATTTTGAGCTACTCTCCTTCCTTTCTATAAAGTTTAGATTCAGCAATAATTCTGTTGTTCAGATCTTCTAAAGAAGTGATATTAAGAACATAGTTTTTAACTTATTGCAGAAGTAGTCTATATTTTCACAGATCTGCTCTACTGACACAAGCTTCAGACAGGTTCTATTCCTAGTGTGCTATATTACTTTTGAATCTTGCGACCTTGGTAATTTTTCTTCTGACTAGGTATCCAGAAACCTTATTAAAGGAACACTGTGTAAAGTCAAGCAGTTGGAAAACATACTAGGATGTCTGTACAACTTCAAGTTGGTAATTTTCTGCATATGCATTTTTACTGTATTTGATTGCACAGATGCATGTTATTTTTCCACATATCTTTGAGAAATGTTCTTTAATTAAAAGCTGCAGACTCTAAAAACTCTTTCTTCATTATTTTCACTTCTTACCACAAAAAGCACACAGCTTTTTTCCAGGGATTCATGTATGATACTTACTTCTGTCATTTTTCAATGCTTCACAAATATTAATTTTTTTTTTAGAATCTTTGAGCTAAAAGAATGATATATTCCATATGTTTTAGATCAGAAGGCCAAGGATGAAGAGATTAAAGGTCAAACGAATTTGCTAACATAAAATGAACAATTTGAGACATGCGTGGCCTAATTTTTCCAGATGTATGACAGTAAGGAATTAAAAAACTTAAATCTCCTCAATTTACATTGCAATTTGGAAGCTTAGCACTTTTCCAAATCTTACTTTCTGGTCTTAAAAGGGTCTTTCAGCAAATGGAGCATATGGTGGTAGTCAGCACCAGTTGTAAGTCCAAGGTGAAGTGTTTACTTAGAAATGCCTCTATGGCTAAAGGAAAGATACAATTATGTAGGGTGGCATCCAGATGTCTTACCACTTGGTTGCTCTTCTCTTTCATAATTCATGACTATAGCTAACCAAACTCCTTGCAAGAGTAAATGCATGAAACACTAGCTACATGATAAGNATAAAGAAAAAAGTTATATACCTTTAGGTCACATAGTTTTTTCTAAGTTCAGGCTGAAGGTACTTTCTTCTTTAGATACAAAGTTTTTTCTTTGCAAAATTCTGTTCCTTAGTGTAGCAGAAGGGATGTTTATAAAGCAACAGACTAACTTAGGCTGAAAGTCATTTAGTCCAAACTCCTGCTCAGTTCCTGCTTGAGTATTTATGATAATGAAAAATTAGTAAGTGATAGCATACTTCCTTTTTTTTTTTTTTGGTGGGTGAGTGAGTAGAAAGTAGAAAAGATCCCTTTCAGACTATTAAAAAAAATTTAAAAAAACCACCACAAAAAACACATCCAGCTCTTTTTCTTTCAAACTTCTATCTCAGCCTTGAATAAAAGTGTAGTGAATGTTTTTAAACCCCAAGACAGTGAACTAAGGTTTTTAAAGGATTAAGTTTGAGTAGAGGCTGGCGCTATGAAGGAATGTTACCCAGATGCTTTATTTCATATTCACTCTGCATGCAGACCTGTTCTTTGAGGCATCAGATTTGAAGGCTTAAGCAAATAGGTCTGAAAATATTTTTTCTTTTTTAAGTATTGATGATCTTAATTTCTAATTGAAAATCTTTTCTGGTTAGTGAAAACAGTGAAAGACAACTCATTTAGAAACAGGTTATTTTTTTTATTATTTCAATATATGCTTTTATAAAGTATTTATGCATCATATTTCCCAAGTAGATATCCCCAAACTCTTGTGAAAAGAACTTAACTTGGCAACTTGTTTCCCATAGTTGTTCATCTCCCATGGTCCCATTTGTTTCTTAGACCATGAAGTGACTTGTCCTCAAGCTGTGTCCAGCTTGTCCTCATATCTGATGGGAGATAATTCTGCATTAATAACGTTTACTTGCTAGTTATATTTAAAGACCTTTTTTGTACACTCTTTTATTTCAAGTAAGGCATTAAAAAATTATTCTTACTACTCACTGCATACTTAGTGCTTTAAAAGTTAAAAGAGCTGTGCAAAAGAACTTTGTTTAAGGATTAACCATATCTGTGACCCAAGAGATAAGGGATCCCCACCTGTCAATAAGGCTTATAATTACTTATACAAGCTGAGCCAGTAAGTTTAAGTAACTTGCTGTGAAGTGATCTTTACTTGGTTGGGAATTGAAATAAGAATTTCTCTGGCCATCAAAGTTATATTTTACACAAAGTTCACATGGAGAACAGTAATTTTCTTACTCTTCCCACCTGCTAAATCACATTTTATTTAAAAAATAAAGTAGAAGTGCCTGTAAACCTATTTTTCAGCATCAACTTTTGCTGTCATTGCCAGTGCAGTACTTCAGGATGACAAATGAGACAGGGAACTGATTCATGTAGTTATGACTGGGAGGGAACACAGCCTTATGGTCCACAAACCAATTTCTCTATTAAGGTGTCATCTATTCTAGAACTGTAGCTTCAGCTCACTGCATAAATCAGAGCCTCCTTGTATCATTTCCCTGAACTCCCTTTCTATTTTGAACTACATGACACTGTCTAATCCCTTCTTCTTTCAAGGATGCTTTCTTCCCGTCTCATTTCCATCCGTTTTCCTCCTTGTTTAGTAAGTCTGAGTGCCATTTCACCCTCTCATTGAGACATGAGTTAATTTACATCTAGAAGAGGGGTTCTGGGAGTACTTCTGAGCTCCTGAAGTCCAAGATGAAACACTATCCATGTTCACCCCTGTCTGCTTCTCTATGAAAACACTCAGAAGCTGCTGCTAGGAGGTCTATTGGCCTGGATGCAGCTGGGCTGGTAGAGGTAGAGGGACAGCTGATGTGTATGCTCACCCCATGGGTTGGAGGAAGATAACACCTGCCTTGCAACCCACAGTTTTGACCTGTCTCTTTAAAACTGAAGTTTTGGAGGTTGTCATCATTTGCAGACTTTTTAGGGAGAAATAACAATGCACATTAATGACTTTCATTGAGGTATTATGCCTTAAGGTGTAAAAGCACAGAGGCTTTACAGAAGCTGCTTGTACTGCTAACCTGTCAAATTACTTTGTATTCTTTAATTATTTTCTTGTCCAATATTCTCCAAAATTGAAAGACAGACATCATTAAAGAAATGTTAAATTGAATGTGAACCATTGTCCTCTTAGTGTTCACTCAACAGACATTTTTCATTCATCTTGTTAAAACCCCTGGACATTTAGCCCTCAAGGTTAGCAGAGCAGTAACCTTTGAAGACCTCTTAGACTGCTGTTGAGTAACTTCTTCTTTCTCCTCAATCAAATAAAAAGTACACTTTAATGCTCTCAAAGGAGGTTATTTATTATTGCATTGGTGTAAATGAGGGCAGGATTTGGCCCATATGCAATAAAAGAGGAGTAGAGCATGTAATTCTTCATGCCATTGTGAGGAAAACTTTGTCCAGCAACAGTAAATTATCCAAAATTCTTTCAGGATATGTGTATGACTCCATAGTCAGAGAAAGCTTGTGAGGATTAAAGCATAAAAACGACAACCATAAATAAAGGTAGAAACCCCTGATCCCCACTGAAATGAAATAACATTCCTGAGGCACTGGTGTCTTTGGAAAATACATTGCCTGGCTGACTAGGGGAAAAGGAGAGAGGAAAATAAAGCTGCCATTCTACTTAAGGTTTTGTCTTCCAGAAATGAACTACTATTTCTCTGGGCAACCTGTTCCAGCTTTTCACCAGCCTCACAGTAAAGAATTTCTTCCTCTTGTCCAATCTAAATCTACCCTCTTTTAGTTTAAAACCATAACCCATTGCCCTGTTGCAATGGGCCCTGCTAAAAAGACTGCCTCCTTTATGCACTGAAAGGTTGCAGTAAGATGTCCCTGGAGCCTTCTCTTCTTCAAGCTGAACAACCTTAACTCTCTGTCTTTCTTCATAGAATCATCATAGAATCATAGAATCATAGAATGGCTGAGGTTGGAAGGGACCTCAAAGATCATCTAGTTCCAACCACCCCGCCATGGGCAGGGATGCCAATCACTAGACCAGGTCACCCAGGGCCACATCCAGCCTGGCCTATCTCTCTCATAGGAGAGTTGTTCCAGACCTCAATGCTATATTGAGTTTGAAAGCATTATGATGCTACAGATATGCCACTTCTTGCCATCTCATTATGCCAGAATGAAATTTTAACTTTGCAATGAATTATATTTGAGTTAAAACTAATAGCATTGAAGAAATTTGTTAGTAATTTGTCACTATTCCAGTAACAGAACTAATACATAAGTTTTTAAACCAAGCCAAAGTCACCAAAATAGTTAAGAGCAAAAAGGAGTGAGATAATTTTGTAAATGGACAATATTCAGAGGTAGGCTTCCAGTGAAACTTAGACTATTTCACTTGGTCTAAGCTATGAATCCGTAGCCAAATGCTCTCTGCAACTGATAGCAGGAATTTGTGTCCAGCAACTCATGAAAATGGGCAACTTGCTTGGTTTAAAACTTTGAACCATAGATGTTCATGGGCAATGTCAGCATAACTTTTGATTCCTTACACAACCACTGAATATGGTCCACCGAGTCTATGATAGCGTGTGATGATAGCTTCTTTGATGAAGGTCAGATGTTAAGGATCTAATAAAATGGCACAGCAGGTTCATATTAGCCCAGTTCCTATTTCAGCATAAATTCTTTTTCAACAGTTTGGCATGTACCTTGTCTCAATCCAGAAATTACATAAAATTGTGTTCCTTCTTTGCTAAAACATTCTGGCCTTGCCTTTTTGTAAAGATTAATCTTACCATTAAGTATGCATACCTCTCTCTCTCTCTATGTATATTGAAGTTGATAAACATAAGACGTAACCTTCTTCTGTAATAATGTTTTTAAAAGTGAGTAGAGCTGCATCTATATTCAGAGTTTGATTTTAAGCAATAGACTGATCATAACATGAATAGATTCTTTTGTGTTTTTATTTTCCTGTTAAGTGATCAGTCTGTAAGTATGGTTCAAGAATACAAAGGAACTATAACAGCATAATAACAGCTGAACATCACCTTTTATTGTTATAGGTACCCAGTGACACGTGGCTAAGCCTCTTCTATAAATACACAAGAGGAAGAGATGCAAGAGAGCAGAAGTTATTTCCTTCGGGTTACAAGATGGCTCAGTGGAACAGTTGAAGTTCGACTTCATGCCCCCATGAACCTGGCCCCATGAATGGATTTCTTGTGAGTATTGACTGATAATACGATATCTCTCATTTCATGGTATGGTTAGACAGGCTTTCCTCTTTAAACACTGACTTCAGAAGCTTAGTGCCTTATCTGCAAAACTTGTTTTAAAATAGACCTAATTTAAGAGGATAAGTTTTAGGAAGGAAACACAAAGGAGGTGTCTTCAGGAAGAGGTCTGTATCCTTGGCTTTAAGGCCGAGCATTAATTTATTTTTTCAAATGCATCATTGTTTTTGAAGACCCTATATCAAATATAGAGTCTTGCACACTCTGTTGCCTAAGTTTATGGCTCAAGAGAAACCATCCCTAGGCAGTAACACAGTCCATATGGCTGGCTGTTTGAAGTGTGCTTAGTACTCCATTAGGGATTCTCGATTTGTACTTCTCAATCTGATTTCGATAAGACACAGGTTTCCTTTAGTGGCCTGACCTGGTGCAAACACATAATAGATTAATTCTATAATAAATTATGCTGGCAGTAAAGCTTTCTGGACCATTTTGCCTTTTAAGTAACAGGGGGGTTTTATGTACCCTTATAAAACTGAACCAATGTTTCATTTTTAAGTCACTTTATGTATATACAGAACTACTTGAAGCTTGGGAATGTAGTTTTGCACTATGTGCATTACTTCTTAGTATATTCCATTTTATTGTGTTTCTGGAGCTACTGACACTTTCTGAGGAATACTAAGAGCTTTCTGAAACAACATTATGCCTTGAAATGTGCTGAACTGCTATTCAGGAAGCTCCAGCTGGTTTCTATCTTAACAGTGGCATAACTACATTATTTCTATATGCAAAACTGCATTTCCATAAAGTCCATTATTACCTTGTACCTTTATTTATTGTTTTTAAATGATACTGTTATTCTTAACCACAGAGTTTATGTTAGATTTATTATATAGTTAACACTTTACATAGTTCTTCTGCCATTTTTAAATTCTGTTAGTACTGAGGTAATAAATTATGCTATTTTAGGCACTGCTGCTAGTCATAATAGGGGACCCCAAAGTGCTGGCTGTCCTGCAAACCCAAAGCCAAGATCTTACAGATGAAACATAAAGCAGAAGATGACAGATGTGAGTGGAAAAACAAGTACAAATAAAACAACGAGACAAAATCTGTTAGCAAGGCTGGCAGCCCATGGGATATCTAATATTACTGAAGAGTAATTTGTATTTTTAAAGGAGAGTATTGAGGAAAGTAGTGCAGGAGCTTTCTAGATATTTTTAGGGAATCCTCATAGGCATAAAGGACAGCATGGGAGATAAGCACTGCAGTGCTTTTATATATGTTTGCCACCTGAGTGACAGAGGTCATTCAGCTGGGAGGTCTGTCAGCTTCTTCCACCTTTCCTTTTCATGCTCATGAGCTCCATAACATCTCTCTCCTTGGAGACACTCGGCCTCATCTCTTTATATCACCTCTGCCCTTCTCACAACTAACTACAATGGTATGGTAGGAAAGAAAAAAACTGGGAAGGCTTTGTAACTGACAAAAGGATAGCTCTTAACCAGAAGAAAGATACAAAATATGCAACAAGACACAATGTTTCTTTTTTAAGTTTCTTTGTGGTCAAATAAACTGTAAACACATTCATGCAGGTGCTAAGTGGTAAGAACATTCCTCAAAAGCTCAAACAACACTGATCTTGAAAATAAACATCCTACTGAACTACACAGTGTTCTCGGTGGCAAGAAAATATGAAGTCTTCTGATCTTCTACAGATTCATCAGCTGTCTACCAAGATTTTTCTGAACACACTAGAGAGATTCATCTATGCCTTACATGAATAGAACAAAAACTGAAAGCATGAAGTGGATGAAGGGGAGAAAGGAGCATTGTGGATCTTGTGGAAGGAGACAGAAACTGCAAAAGTAGAAAAAGCTGAGATGGAACTTGAAGAGATAAGAGAAAGATCTGAATTATGGGCAGAGTATTTCAGGTACAGATTGCATGAAACTTCAGATACCCAATAAGAAAGAAGGAAAAAGTGAAAAAGGAAAACAAAACAAAACAAAACAAAAGAGAAAGATGTATAAATAATAAAAAGAAGGGGGAAAAAAACCCAAACCAACCAACCAAACAAAAGAGGTAGGGTATTAAAATATGAACAAAAGATATAAAAAAAGATGAGTGTTCTACATAATAGGAAACGAATAAAATCTACCAGCAGAGAGCAAGGACCCAGCAGAATTAATGGGAAAAGATTGATGCCACATACTAAATATTTTAGATCATTTATAATGAGTATGAGAAACAGAGGATTTCCTGAAATACATGTAAGATTTTGATCATTAGAGACAAATACAACTACATAAATCCAAGTACATAACTTCAAAATTTCCAGAAGAAAATGCATAAGGAGAAGAAAAATGTTTCTATATTAAAGACAATTAGCATTTTAATTTAACCTTAATGCCAAGATCAAGTTAATATCTTTATAATAAACTGAGATTATCTTTTCCCCAGATGGAAGTGCTTTTTGTGTATTGTCCACTGGCTTTCAGAAAAGTTTGAATCTTCTTATTAAGTAACATGTTTCTTTCTTATTTGATCTTAAAGCAAAGCCTCAGACTTCAGTACAAATTAAAGGACACTGGCTGGCAGTAACAGGAAAGGATTTTTGTAAATCACTTACCCATACAGGTAAAAGAAAGCTGGAAACATTCATTGCCAAGTCCTAATCTTAGAAAATGTCATTTTGTGCATGAGTAATTCAAATGAACCCATGGTATTCGTTCCAGGGTCTAAAATTGTTGCTGTAATTCCAGACCAGTGCCTTCTAGAGGAATGGAAAAGAATATGTTTTTTACATACTTATGTTACTATTTTTTTTCCTGTCTTTTCACTCCTTAGCAGATAGAATGACTTCGACATAAAAGAAATAACTGCACATTCAGTTCAAAGAGGTCCTAAACTCAAACCCCCTTTCAGTTCATATATGTTGTCAAAATTGAAGTATTACTTTATTCTTTGTTTCAGTTTGGGTTCACAAATACATTTTAATGGAAAAACCTTTTACTGACGAACTATTTCCTCCAAGGAATTCCAGGTAATGATTGCAATGGTAGAGCAAGGATACTTTATTTTTAAATATAAAAACTTGGGTCACTTAAAGCTTCTTGGCTGATGTCATATTGGTTCCTTCTACCTTTTAATATGTGTGTCAGCACTCAAGTTTTGCACACAGTTTGTTCCAGAATATCCTCCCTTCCTCACAAAGAAATAATATAGAAGTGCCTAAAGTAAGGGGATATTGATTATGTCAATATTAGAAGGCACTTCAGAGACTCTATCTGCAAGTTAAAACATTTTTAAGGTCCTTTGTTCTCTGGAGCTTTTCTCTTTAGAACTGATTCACATGCACAACCAATTCTTTCTGGGTGACATAAGAACTATTGGATTTTTGCAGGGATGCAATCTCTGACTGAAACCACCTTCTGTGTTCTCCTTCTCCCCTGCAAGAACAATATGGAAAACTTATCTGAGAGGTAAATTTTGAGCCATAACTTTCATTATGAATAGGGCTTAAAGATTGTTATGATCTCTCAATTAGCTCCAAATCAACTCAGAAATAGATTCACTAAATAGAAATAGTATATGTCTTAGAAAGCTGAAATAATTAGAGTAAACTTTGCTGAGTACATTGCTGGAGAGAGCAATGTTGCACAGGACAGTGCCTCTTCTAGCATCCAACTGCAACAAATGTTTGTCTGTTATTCTAACATTTAGTCACTTTCTAGTACAGGTCTCTTGTAGTTCTGCTCCACAACATTTGGTCTTTACTGCCTTGAGTAATTTATTACTACCAGCAAACTTTATCATCCCAGTAGTCACTTCTTTCTACAAATAGTTTCTGAATATAGGCAAACAGCATAAAAGGCACATGTAGAAATCCACCTGTGGTTTTAATTCACTATGAAAACTGATCATTCACTTTGCTTCATGTTTTAATTAATTATATATAATATATATATTGTAGCTATTTAAGAATCTTCCATTTTGTATCTTTTACAAACTTTGCTGAAGTACTTAGAAAGTTTTTGAAATCTATGTGAGACACAGAATTAATAAGTTTTGCTATTGTAATTTGTAATTGCCAAGGAAATGAAAAATTGGGCCAAACTTTGTCAGCTCATCAAAGACATTGTATAACAACATTTTTGGATGCCAAAGTTTAACTTGCAGAAATTTCCTGATAATTAGGTCCTGGAAAAGAGATAGAAGCACCTAAACTAATAGACACAAGAAGAGCATTTGCCAGGAACAAATCTCTCAAGATTCTACAATGAGAAAAGGAGGTTCTTGAAAGGTCATCAAAGTCATTGAGTCAACAGTGACAGAGTTGTTTAAAAAATGCTATGGAGGTTATAAAAAATGATTCTCAGCCAGGGAAAAAGTATTTCTAAGGCCTAGCAAAATATTTTCAGTGGAGTAAGCAAAGACCTGAATTACACTGATGAAAAAAAAAATTAAAGAATGGACTAATTGAAATATGATAAGGGAAGTTAAGTAGAGAAGGACAGGGACTTAGAATTAGAAAATAAAACAGAATAGGATGAATACAATAGATAAACAACTGTAAATTTATGAAGGAATACATGATTAACTGGAAGGGTAATCAGCTCTGCAACTATTAAGGTAATTAAACATTCAGGAAAGCAACAAAAGTCTTAAAGTACTTGGAATCAATTACACAATTAAGCAGCTGATAACAAGGCAATTTAGGTAAAATAGAACTACAGTTAAAGAAATAGCTGATTCTGAGTGGACAGTTAGTTACACTGCAGTCCAAGGGGGGTAAAACAATTGCCAGGTAATAATCTCTTAAGGAGAATATGAACAGTCAGCATATAAAGCTTGTACCCTTAATGCTGCACAGCCTTATAAAGAGTAAGTCCCAGAAGAGGGCAGTGGTACTCCATGGAGACCATAAATTGCCGGTGGTCAAGGGTTTTAATGATTCTGGTCTCATGCCCTTCATAAACAAGTACTTGCCACCATAGCACTGAAGGCAGGCAGCAAGGTACTGCGGTATCATGTTGGTTCTTATGGAGATGTAAGGCTCTCCTCTAACACAGGAGGAAAATTTTTAAGCTTTCTGTCCTTCAGAGTGTCTTTTCTTGATAGAAAGTTGCAAGTCCTTTGAAATACAGTGAGCACTGAGCTTCCATATCATATTAGTCTTCATCTCATTTCTCCTTCTGCTTGTCTAAAATGACGATATAAAACAACTTGTATCTTTTGGACTTCATGGGAGAAATGGTTCACTGAGATTCCTGGGGTCCCGTTATAAGTTATAGCAGCTGTAATTTCAGCCACTTTATGGAGCAGTCCATTTGTGTCTGCTCCAGTTCCTAATGCTACCAGCCAGTCTGTAAAATGATCCTAATCTATTACATTTAAGCCATTTGAGTCATCTTTTTGAAGATTGTTGAGTGCAGAGATACCCATAAGGAAACAATGTAAGTTTTCCATACACCACATATGTTATATGTCTGGTGAAATGTACTGCACACGTTTAAAAAAGTGACAGTATTACAAAGCTGACAACTTTTCATGACCTTTTGCATTATAATGTATTTTAAACATATGGCAGGATTCTGTTCTTCTCATGGATGTGACAGATACAGTATGAATATTTCATGAAATATATGTGCATGTGAAAAAAAATTGTTCAAGAAACAAGAAATTCAAGAAAACACATTAGCCTTTTATATTTAAAGTGGGAAAATAGTTCCTGGTTAAATATATTATAATGAATATTTATGGAGAAACAGTGAATATTTATTGAGCAGCAGTGAACATCAAGAAGTAAAACAGTAAAACCATAATTATGATGCATTGCATTCTTTAGGTTTTGCTCTATGTTTTGCTATTAATTGTAGTGTGGCATGTTTGTAACTTCTTTTCATCTCTGTTTCTTTTGTATCCTTTGTATTCTTTAATTATTTAAATACAAGCTTTTAAAATCATCTGACTTAAGTACCTTGATGTTCACATCTATCAAATATCATGCTCAATTAAAGTTCAGAGTAATTAAAATGAGATGTTTATGTGTATCACAGGGGATTCCCTCTGTTAGCCATACAGTAACAAAAGGAATATATTATCTAGCTAATGTTGAACAGAAACTATTTTTTACATTTTGCTTTCCCAACTACATATTGGGCAGTATATCACTGTGACCTGAGCAAAATTTTTTTTCCTCTAAAACTTACAGTAATTAAACTTTTGAATATTCCTTGCAGAAAACTATTACCACTTGTGCTGACTATTGTAGGAAAATAATTTTAGGGGCAACACTGAAATAGTAACTGAATTACAGGACTAAAATAAGAAAAAAATATTATAAATGATTTACTGCACCCTTTAAAAGGTTATATGGTAGAAATCTCTTGCTCAGATTTGAATTGTTGTCCCAAAGAACGTATCTCCAGACAAACAAGGAGGCATGTGAACATCAGATTACTAAGAGAAAAATGAATGGTCAGCAATGAGTTTATTTTCATTTTGTTACAGTCGTGTCACTGTCTTAGAATGAAATAACATATATGTGGTTATTCTTAGTTTTATGTCAAGAGTAACTGTAAGTTTATAGCTGTCATTGGCTTAAAGTGCAGTAAGGCTATAGGGGACATAGATGGCAAGCTCAGCCTTACTAACAATGAGGACAGGTAGACAGATGGCTTAAAACAGACTTCTAGATTTAATGAAGAAAAAATGTCCTGTCATACAGTGGCACAACAGTGTTTTGACACTGCAGTAAAATTCAGGCTCAGGAACATCACCTAAGACATGTGGAAAGCTTTATCAGCTGAAGGGTGACTTCACTTGAACGATTCTTCACCACCACCATATTCCTGCACCTATCTATAGAAAGGCTGCTTGTGAAATTATAGGTTAAAAATAATATCTCAGTTATTACATCTATACTGATAAACACTGGAATATGCAAAAAAGATGGATGTGTATGTGTGCATACAAACAAATATATAAAGATAAGCTGTATGTGTACGTGTTGTTTTTCAGTACTAGAAACCATGCTGATGGGACTACAGTAAAAGAGCTCCTCATGTTGCTGCAGTAAAAGTTATCGTTCCTGGTGAAATCAGTAGAAGGTCACTAGCTGGTGAATGGTTAGAGGGCTGTAACACCTAGCATATGAGAGGATGAGGGAGCTGCCAGGGAAAGAGAAGGCTAACAGGGGGATCTATTTATTCAGTTCAGGTGACATCAAAACTCCATTTGGATTCAGTCAGCAGAGAGGCTGTGCAATATGCCTCTTTATAGAAACTCAAAACTCAACTGGATCAGGGTGGGAGTTACTTGTTCTCACTCCTTTTTTATGGGGAGGGGGGAGGTCAGACTCACTGACTTCCAGAGGTTCTTCAAGACCAGCTTAGACTGTGATTCCATGGCTCTGTGTTGTAGTGTCTCAAGGCAAAAAATATGCCTTTTTTTATTCTCTCTACCATAGTGCCTAAAAAGGTGTGGATGAAAACATAAGTAGATTTACTTATAGAAAGTAAGATATAAAATCTTCAGCTGAGGTGTTCACATTGGGTGGAATTGTCTCCAAAACCAGTATTTTAGAAGCAGAAAAGCAAGTAGCAATTTCAAAGCTTAACAATACATTAACTGTTGAGAACAGAAAAAACATTCCTTTTGGTCCAAGAGGTATAGTTATTTCTTCCAGATGTTTTTTAGAAATTCTTAACACTTAAACATTTAATGTATACATAACACTTAACAGTCCATGTTTAGCTATAAAATGTCCAGAAACCTGCCAACCATGGTAGCAATTTCTCAGTGTTTACAAACAACGAAACTTTGAACATATTACATTTTTATGCTTATTCTTCTACCTCTAGTGCCTGTAGCTTGTGCAATTTTTCAGGAAACACCTGCCTTGTTTGGAAGTTCTAAAATAGAAGACATAAATTATACTCCTTGAAAACTTCTACATTGTAAAAAGTATTTTACTTGTTTTAACTCCTGTAGTATAAAAGCATGTTACCTTTTATCTTGCCAGTTCAATGCATCTTTTCAAACAGCAAGTTGACCTCTGCTGCTGTAATTAGATATAAATCTCATTGATAATTCCTTTGGAATTTATTTTCTACTTGTAATTGCTATATGACTTCTATTAGTTTTATGTTCTTTGTAACTAGCCTTTCACTTCAGCTTCTATCTTATGGCAGTATTTTATTTTTGGAAATTTAGTATTCTATTACTATTTTAATTACTGTAGCAGAGGAAAAGCATGCTACAGACTGTATATATATTCTGTTAAGCAGAGCAGCCTTTTTAATAATAGTTCTCAGCGACTATCTACATTTGAATTTATCACAAATCATGTGCTTTCTGAAGAGAATATTTATAAACCTTGTGATTTCAATTCTGCAAAACTTCCAGCTCTGTATTATTCAAGACTGTATTTTGAACTTCCTTTTGGATATATTTTAATTCTTGTAATGAAATCCATATGTTCTTAATGAAATATATTAATATATGAGAAAATGTGTAAGATCTCAGAAAACTAGACAGAGAACTGGAAGAATTTGTAGGGTTCTGTGCATCTCTGAGAAGAACTTATAAATTAGTTTAAAAGTGACAACAGATAAATGCCACTGCTTTTTTTCATTTTTCTGTTCTTGGACTGCCCTGGACATGTGGCAATGCTTCTGAACAGTTATAATTATTGCACAAAGGTCTACGATGTCTTTTCTCAGTGAGCTAAGATTGGACTAAAGACTAAACTAAAACAGAGCTGCATACCTGAGGAGCTTCAGGCATTTCCATCATTTCTATTTGTATATGACTGAAGATTGTGAACAGTATAAATTAAGTACAACTGTTCTTTAGTATCTTATTGTCTTTAAGCAAAATACATACACTTTCTTAAAAACCTGAGATTTTAAATAACAAGTTCTAAAGGACATTGGTTTTCCTGGGGTGTTTTGCCAGTGTTTGTTTTTTTGATAATGTTAAAATTTAGCAGTTACCTAGTTCAAGTTACCTAGCCTTAGAAATAGAAGGGACATTTTATGTTTCTTGCTTCATTTATCATGAAATAAGTGGTCCTGCTTTGTCTAACATCCTTTCTCAGACAAATCCTGAAAATGTTTTTATCTTGTTTTAAGGATTCAATCATTTTATAACATTCCAACAATGAACTATTGTTTCATGAAGCAAAAATATCCCACAGTTTTCAAGAAGCACTAGACAATTGTAACATAAGGGCAGTTCATGATCACTGAAACCCAGTTTCTGAAAACAAATACAGTATCAAACCACCGTACTGGAACTTTGAACCTCTGGAGAATGATTGAAGATCTTGGCAGGTGTCATTTACGGTGTCATTCACCTTGAAGTTTCCATGGCTAGACATGTGGTTACTTTACTAGCAAATTTCAGACTGCCAGGCTAGACAAATGTTCTGTCTCTCTAGTTCACTCAGCACATACATCCAAATTTATATTTGCCCCTTTGGGCGAAAGTCAGTGCTGTTATCCATCTGTCCTGTATTTTCTCCTTGACCTCTTCATGCTCTCTTCCTGGTTTGATGGGGTAGTTTAACTACCTGTGCAATTTTCTTTTATCAGTCTTAGAAATCTTATGGGCTTTTTACAAATTCAGAAAAGCAAGAAAGTGGAATCAGACCTACTAGATGATAAATAATTCTGCATGTCCCTCATGAATCATAAAGGACTACAGTTTTAAAGTTATATATACTTTAGTTCAAAGAGTGTATAATTATATATAATTATATAAAGATAAAATACACAGTAACACATTGCTGTACTCTTAAAGCAAATTGCCACCATTTGAAAAAAAAATTGCTAACAGAGCAGATACACTGCTCTTTGTTAGAGTCACACCAATTATGTAAGTTCTTTTACTCACAGTATTACATTATTCTTTATTTAAGACCACAGCATAAAGAGCTATTGCTCATGTGAGACCTGCCCTTATTTCCTTTTGGTGTGCAGGACTTCAGTGAATCTGTTATGATCACCATTTCCTATTGAACTGTCATGACGAACTTGGAGAGATACCATCCAGGATGCAGGTGTTCAGGTCAAAAAGGAGAGAAGGAAGTTCAAAGACATTCCCTCCCACAATTCCTGATGCTATAATGCCAGCACACTGTGTCACAGGAAGTCTATGAAACGCCCATGCAAGGGTGGACTCATCCACTGAAACACTTAGACATATTTCATAGCAGCCAAAAGTAAAAAAAAGTGTATTGATTTTATTCATTGGTAACTGAAAGGAAACGGTTAGTTCAAATACATTGTGAAGGCATGTTCAATTATGCAAGATTCTTATATGTTGTCTTCCATAAGATAGACATTAGCTTCATCATTCTATACAGATTTTATCTATAAAATGCAACAAAAAGTTTCATTCAATAAACTCATCTTGATTGTTTTGATTTTTTTTTCTGATTGTATATAATAGCTGGAAAACTCTTGAAACTGCATATGTCCCTGTTGTTATCCAGAAAGCTAAAATTCTTTAAGATCTCCTGGGGATAAGAGTGCTGGAATTAGATCTTCCTCCCTCTTCTCCCTGAAGACACACATAACTTGTGCAAGTTTAATGAAATTTGCTAAGACTTCTGTATATGTCATTAAGTAACTCTGTGAAATAATGATCATGTTATTCTTCAATGGTGTACAGCTATCAGTCATTACCAAAAAAGCAGGCAGCTTCTCTATTCACATCAGCAGATGATCTAAATAAAGAAGGCTTGCTTTACAGAATACTTTCTGAACTACTGCATAATAAAGATGTAACACATTATTGAGATGTCAGTTTAAATAGAAGCCATTATGTCATCTAATAACAATTGCTGTTTAGGCCATAGGTACTGCTTCTAGTATTAGCATGAGTAGTAGCTACACACAGTATGAAAACAGAAAACATTAAAAGCAACAATAAAACAAAGTACATTCAATAAATAGCTAACTTTTAAGTAAGTCATCTTTTATACTGAACTAAGAGAGAAAGTGATGGCTACCTTGATTAGTGAGATTTATTCAAAATAAACCCCCAAAACAAAACAAAAAATTAAATTAAATTAAATCTTTAAATGTTGTCATACAGAGGCAAAATCACCACATATTGCTAAAACCCAGTGGCTAGTACTGCTTTTTTAAGGTAATATTTTTTGTGTACATTATAATCAACTATGTGATTGTCCATTTTATGTTCAATTTCCAGAGCAGCATCTTAATGACCATTGCCAGGACTGTTGGTCTTCCCTAAATGTTCCCTGGAGTAATGTTTCACTTACAAGCATCATTTTAAATGTAGCCTTCTGTAGCACTTTTCTTGTGATCCTCAACCTCTGCAAAGAGGTTATGTTTTAAAACCATGTGGAGAATGCTGGCCACCTGTTAAGAGCTAATGATGCTGAAAGCAAGCCTGTTATGTCAGGGCATTTTTTTAGGGAAGGTGATAAAAAAGAGAAATCTTTCAAGCTGGAGCAGCATTAACATTAACCTGTATTTGACTCCACCCTTATGAATCCTACTTCAAAGGTAGACATAATCCTTTTGAAAGAATTGAGTCAGGGTAAGAACAGGGACGTTTTGGCATGGTAATTGCAAATGTGCAATTTTCTGTGCAAGTTTTACACTCCTATCTAGAAAGGGAATTTATTTAATCTTTGTTTTCCTCTAGAGAGTACTGGATAATAAAAAGATCTATAGACAGATTAAGATTAATCTGTTCAGTAACAGTGGGCCTGTCTTTTCTGGTACACTTGGCATACAACATTGTCAGCAAAACAGAACAGACAGTTTCCAAATCCACTTGAAAATGACACCATTCTGATGACAGAGATATCTTTAAATGAACAGACAAGGAAGACAGATTTACATTTACAGAATTAAATAAAGGAGTAAAACATAAACAGGGATGAAAATAAAGGTGAAAAAGCACTCCTATTTTCCTCTGTCTCCCCCTTCAAGAAGAAACTGTTTTACAAAATATCAAATAGATAACATCTGCCTAAACTCAATAAAAATATAGGAAAGATTTTTTGGACATATTTAAATTTAAATATGCAATCAGTAAATTTTCAGAAGGAAAAAAGGGGTGAGGGTGGGTAGAATTACATATTGCTGAAGAAACTGGAGCCATAAAGTTATAACTTTGGCTTTAAAATGTATTTTTTCCTTGTCTCCAGACACCACTAGCAAAATGGATAGTTTGCATCCACAAAAAAAAGAAAATGTGTATCTGTGCCAACATATGTTTGACTTTTTTATTTTTGTTTGGCACCTAGGAGAACCAGTGCTTCTCAAGGGACTGAAAGTTCAAAGTTAGGTGCCATTTTTGTAATTACATGCAGATGCAGAAGTAGAGTTACAGCAGGCAAGTGAAGGGCTTTTTTACATAACAAGGTGCACTTGTCTGTATTTCTTTCTAATCAGTTACAGGGATTGACATTGTAAGCAGAAGTGGAAATGACAATGTCAAAGAATATCTTGGCTAGTAACCTTTTGCAAACTTTTATTATTGTTTTTATAGGAATCAGCTAAATAGCATCCATATATGCAGAGAATGCTTTTTCTTTCTTGAAGAATGTACCTCTGCTTGTGGGTTGCCTCACTCTTTCATTTGTAGTCATACTGAGTAGTAGTTTCTTCTATGACAGTCTGAGTGATGTTAGCAATCTGGTGAGGCCAATTAGATTATGATTGATAAATGCTTCTCCTCAAACTTCATTAATACTTCAGGATATAAACATGACTATATAGCAAATTTTAGCTTGTATAAAATACAGTTGGGGCAAAGGGCTTTCTTTCCTTCAATGACTTTCATTTTCACAGAACCCAAATGATTCTTGCAGTTCCATTTTAACTTGTTAGTGTTATAGAGTAAAACATGGAAAATAAAGACAATACATATTGCAGTACTACAATGTGGAGACATTCTACCCTTTGAAGCTATGAGTTCTGCAAATGCCTTTAATGGAAATATAGTCATAACCATACTTACTTGGTTTTAGAAGTAAAGAATAGTAGTAAAATAGAAATTCTTGTCTCATTCCAGAAAATGAATGCTGCTTCAGTAAAATATTATTTGAAAAACCATGAAAGTACTATAAAATAGAAAGAAAACAGCTGATACTGAATTTTAGACTAATTGAGATGCTTCAAAATCTAAATTTCACTTGGGTAGAATTTCTAATATGTAACTGCAACAGTGATTTCCAAAAATCCTCTACCAAGTTGCCTACCTACATATGCTGATATATTCTCTATCAGGCAGGTATTTTCCCTAAGAGGAAGGAATGTCAAGTGTTCTAAAAGAAGTGGCTGTCTTCTAAAAACATGTAATTGTCTTAATTTAATGTTTAGAACATCTGCTTGATGATCCATGGACCAGGTGTCTAAACTTACATCACTTCTGTGTTCAAAGGCCAATCTCTAACCTGCCAGGTAAACCCAGCAATACATGCTGAGCCTTAGTACTGGCCTTTCAGTAGCCCTCGATTTATCATGTGCATATGCTAATGACTGAAAATGCCAATGGAAAGTAATCTATAACCATAGTAACTGTTTCATGATTTTAACCACCTTACAGAAATGATCATCTCCCATAAGATATCTGCTTAGCCTCATTTTCTGCTAAATTATTATTTTTTTTAACAAGAGTTCTGCAGTATTCTGCAACAAAGGAATGCACATTTTTTTCCCAGACATAATAAATCAGATCAGCATTTCTGTTGGGAAGTAATATTTCATGGGAACAGTAGCATAGAGACCTACAGTAAAGTTCAGCCTTGTAACTCTTTCTCTCATTGGTCTTTTTTGTATAACAAAACAGGTGTCACTGACATTTGGACCCAACATTCATGCCTGAACAGGTACTTTCTAAACATATTTAAACAAAAGACAAAAGCAGTCATTACTTTGGAGTTTCTTTTTTTATGGATTCATACCTTCTGGGGACAAGAGATAAATGAAGGCAAGATGAAACCTTTAGATGTTGTCTTCATCAGTGTTGACACTCTTCCTTGGGGGCTGACAGCTGCTAATGAATTAATTTTAAACATGACACATAAGAAGAACAAAAATGCTGTTTTCGTTTTGTTTCCTTCTTGAAGAAGAATAAGAATAGCAACTACTATTGAACATAATAGGAAAGCTAATCTGTACTAATTTGTGTTCAGACAAAAAGAGTGAACAGATTCATGAAGAAATTTTCCCAACAAATGAAATTAGGTTGTGCTTTTAGCTGAATTTTGACAATTTACCTGTTTGTACGAAAGTGCTGTAGCAATTATCACACCAGAAATATAGTCATAAGTTCAAAATCAATGAACTGTTTGACTAGAATTCAGGTATCTATTGTCTTTGCCTGACAAAATCATTTTTATTTTGTTCTATCCTCCATCATTAAACTTTTGGCATTGTTTTCATATTGATATTGATTAAACTGCTCTTAACACTACTTTGATATTGAGAATTTTCCTTCTGGTTCTATGGAAGATAGTTATTATTTTTTTACTTTTCCACAAGATATGAATTCTTTATTGGAAACATAATTGTTCACATTTATACCTATTCTGGATTGTCACTGAAATGCTTCCAAATTTATGATTTCAAATAAAAAATAATTCAGTTGTATCTTGTGAATTAGTACACTTTGTCCCCATCAGTTGAGTGTGGCTGTTACCATGAATCTAAGGCCTGACTGTGGCCCACTGACTTTTGTGTATTGTTAACATCTGATATGTTAAACAGTACACTGTTCTTTAGCTAACTGAAGGACATATAATCATAATATATTCATGAAATGAATTATGTTTTTCAATTGCATTAGCACAATATGCTTGATGACCAGTACTGATGCCAGCCTCACATTCCAAACTCATTTTAGAAGACATGCATAGTCTGTAAATATTTCACCCAGCCAAAGAATATGGAAATATACAGGGGAGGGTTTAAAGCTTGGTATAATTCTCTTCAAAAATACAAAAAATAAAACCAAAATCAAACCAAACAAAATAAAAGCAAACAAGCAAAAACACTCCCCCAAAAAGATTTTTTTAAATTGAAGGTATAAGCCTGTGTTCCTTGCCCTTCCCTTTCAGGTGAAATGGAATTTGGGATATAAAACCATACAGGATCAACATTTTTTCATGTTACTTTCCCCCTCATGCTGCATTTAGTTTTATTTATTTATTTATATCCTTGCTTTTTAATGAAATTCAGGAAGAAAAGAATGAGAGAGTGACCTGAGTAGAAGTAATTCTGCTGACAGAAGTTGCTCACATTTTACTCAAATGTCTGTTGTTTTTTTCTGCAAGGTAAATGCACTCAGCAAAACACAAACCAATGTTTGCAGGTTCCTACCCTCTTCTGAAACAAAATTTGTTTGTAGGCACCTTGAACCTGTTATTTTGTGGACTCTACTACATAAAGGGTGCTCCATCTTTCTGTTATTCTGCTATTGACATAGCAGATCCTGCTATAAATTTGATTTGCAAAGGTGCTGCTTAGCACAAAAGTGTTTCACAGGGATATTTTTCCCCCAGGCTGCTTTTTGTAGAATGCAGTTTTGATGTGCAGATACTGATTTTTACAAGTCTATTATTTCCTTGCTCTCAGCTCTGATCTATATCCATTCTGCCTGAAACATCTTGCCATCATTGGAAGGTAGTCACAATAATTTTTTAAGAAAGCACATTTGATGAAAAAGATGTGTGCTGGAATTGCATATTTGAAGGAAATTATTTTGTGCCCCTTTTTATTGCCAACAGAGATTTGAAGTAATAGCAGCCATTGTTAAAGAGAATGGAACATAAAATAAACTTTTATTGCTCTGGAACAGTCTGGGTTTCTTACCTTTCCATAGTGATATGTGAGACTTCTGCATGCTTTGGCAATAGATATCTTATAAAACATGGAGTTTTTTTTCAAACATTAGGCAAGTTATATGCCTTTTTGTGCCTATATTTGCAAGACAGTACCATATAAAAATATACTTTAAAATTAAGCAATTAATCAGCATTTAACTTCTTAAACCAGAAGTTCCATCCTTTACAAAACAGCTGTACTCTTGTTAGCTGTGATAAAATTTACTGCTAAAGTGTCAGGAGTCACATCTCTTGCTGTTAAGCTTCATATAAATGAGATCACACCTTCTGATCTCTTTCTGGTGATAGTGCCAGTGCTTAACACTTTGCTTAGAAGTTGTGACAGGACACAGAAGAAGATTTTACGTCACACAAGCACTGTTTTAATGCTCTCACTTTCTGGATAAAAAGTCATGAAAATGTAGATTGTTCTTAGACACAGTTGTACTTAGTATAGGAGAAATGTTACTCCAGGAAAGGAAGTAAATATAGTTTTGGTCAGGAGAGACAGAATATTAGCCCAACCCTAGCACACTTTGGGAATGAGTCTGTTACTATTGAATAGATATGAAGCAGAACAATTAATCCTAAGTTCTTGTCCTCAGAAATGAGTTAAAGCATTATCTGTATGCTCATCTTCTTTCTTGTATTGTATGCTTCAATACCCAGGGCTTCAAATTAGCTTTTTGAGATCAGTCAAGCAATTTCATGATCTTTTTGCTCTCTTTTTGCAAACTTCATACCTTCACACTGCCTCTCACCTCTCGCACTTTTTCTTCCTTATGCATTGAGATTCAGATTTTGGAAAACAGCTGCTTTTACTGTGTTGTCCTTTGTTCATGGTAACTAAAAGTCCAAAGTGATATTTTTCAAAGATATATGACAGTCCTTGTCTCAAAGACTGTGTAGCCTAAAAGACAAGAATAAGAAAAACAGTGGCACCTGGGAAGGCAGTAGTGGCAGCAAACATGAGATGTTGTTGGTTTGATTTCTCTCTCTCTCTTTCTTTCCTTCCTTCCTTTCTTCTTTCCTTCCTTCCTTCCTTTTCTTCCTTATTTTTAAGCAGTCAGTACTATGGGGTTGGTACAACAACTTTAGCTACAAGATCAGGGAGAGAAATGTATCATGCATAAAGCAAGCTGATATTCAAAAGTCTCTTCATGAACTTCTGCAGCTGCTCTGCTGAGTTTAACCTCCAGCTATGTTGTGACTGCTACTTCCACAGCTCTACCACCTGTGAATGGAGCGCTCACTGCATGATGCTGGGGCTTAACAACCAGAATATCCTGCATGATCTTGGACACACAGCACAAGAAAAACTGTTTGGCTTCATTTTCCTCCTGCCTCTTACTCATTGCTATTTACTCAATCCATTTTCTAACTGTACTGTCCAGACTCTGTTTCTGGGTGGCTACTCCCTGCATTTTCTTTGATCTATGAGCCTATATTTTTATTTCCTTTTCTGAGTGCTTAATAAAAGGCAGAAACTTACTTTTTACTGGAGAAAAACTGGAGGAGGGAAATGTGTCAGAGAATATCTGTATGGCATCAGTCCTTTCTAGGTTATAAATAGCACACATCCTTAGTGAAATAAAGCATTTACACCCTCGGAAGGAAATCTGATCACTCATGGATTACAAAGGCGACATCTCCTAATCTTCCCAGAGAGTGGCTGATAAGTTCATTCTTAGGTTAGATTTCAAATGTAATGTAAGAGAATTGCATTTTGCATTTATCTTCTGTGTTCAGCATTGCAATTTTTTGTAGAACAGTGAGACTCACTGTGATTTTATGTAAACAGAGACACAAGTCAGACAAATCCGGTTAAACCAGTTCAAATATGTGACAGTACAAAACATGAATGAAAAAAGCTCAGGCTTTTAATGTTGAAAATATATCTTCAGTAGTGTTAACAGATAAGAAATAAGATAGGTGACACTAAAAAAGAAGATCCTATGCTTAAAGAAGGTTACAATTTTGATTTTCAGAATCTGGCACACTATCAAGCTGTGCTGACATTCAGTGAGACCTGGACAAGCTATAGAGTTGGGCAGAGAGTAACCTTGTGAAGATCAACTAGGGCAAGTGTAGAGTCCTGTACCTGGGGAAGAATAACCCTACGGACCAGTACAAGTTAGGGGTTGACCTGCTGGAAAGCAACTCTGAGGAGAAGGACCTGGGAGTCCTGATGGACAACAAGTTAACCATAAGCCAGCAGTGTGTTTTTGTAGTCAAGAAGGCCAATGTTATCCTAGGGTGCATTAAGGAAAGTATGACTAGCAGGTAGAGGGAGGTTCTTCTTCCCCCCTACTCTGCCCTAGTGAGGCCACATCTGGAGTACTGTGTCCAGTTCTGGGCTTCTCAGTTCAAGAGAGACAAGGAACTACTGAAGAGAGTCCAGTGGAGGTTACAAAGATAATGAGGAAACTGGAGCATCTCTCTTACGATGAAAGGCTGAGTGATCTGGGGCTCTTTAACTTGGAGAAGATTGAGAGGGAATCTTATCATTGCTTATATATCTTAAGGGTGGATGTCAACAGGATGGGGCCAGTCTCTTTTCAACAGTGCCCAGGACAAGGAGTAATGAGCACAAATTAGAACACCGGAGGCTCCACCTGAACATGAGGGAAAACTTTCTTTTGAGGGTGATGGAGCCCTGGAGCAGGCTGACTAGTGAGGCTGTGGAATCTCCTTCTCTGGAGACTTTCAAAACCCACTTGGACATGTTCCTGTGTAACCTGATCTAGGTGAACCTGCTGTAGCAGATAGGTTGGACTAGATAATTCTCAAAGGTCCTTTCCAACTCCTAAAATTCTGTAATACTGTGATTCTGTGAATGTTTTACATAGATCATTTCTGCCAGAGAAAGGCCAGTGAGCCAGCAACTCATATTCAGTGTTTAGAGGGGTTGCCACTGCTGTTAAAGTGTTTAATCTTGTCTGAGGTTTGCATGTGGTTTCTTTGTGGTTTATTGCTAGGGTGTCAAAGCCTGTTTTGGTATGGTTGTCCAGATGCATTTCTTATAGTTTAACTAGTTTAGTTTGGTCTTAGGTGAATGATTAAAACAAGTTTGGTTCCTTTTGCAGTGTTAGTTCTGAATTTATATGTGACCTTGGGCCTTTATGCTGCTGCATAATAGCAGGTGAAAATGATATAGATGTTTCATTCTTCACCATAGAGTTTATCAGCACTGTCTTAATGGACTTGCAGACCTCCTCAGAAGAATGGAGAAAAAACTCAACCTTCATTTCCTAAAGAAGAGGAAGGAGACACATCATCTTTGACATATATTTAGCAAGTAGACCCAATACACAGGTAAAGATAATGCAAAACCAAGCTATAAAACTCTAACACAGAGTTATCTGGTGCTTTCTACAGTATAAATTTGTGTAAATCTGAGTTAATCCTCCTACAATCCCATTAAAGTCAAAGAAAAGATATGCAACAGACAGAACTTGATTCTTCTGGCCTCTTCTAGACACGTATTTTGGGGTTAGATAAGTTGCCCTTTGGAGGCAGACTTTTAACTCCACTGCCTGTGAAAGACACCTAGGATACTTAGCCCACACACACTTCAGTATTCAATTTTTAGGTACCTAAGATATAACACATGAGTTTCTTCCACTACCTCTAATGCTGGCATAAAACTTTTGGGTTTTATTGCTTCATCATTCTTTGAATATTTGTAATTTTTTCATTGTTATTATAACCTTTTCTTTCACTAACTAATGTATGGAATTCTCTTGTGATGACCTGAATTTACAGGGAAACGTGATAATAATTGCCATTTGATGCAATATTTCAGTGGAATTTTGTCATTAAAATCTTTGTATTTCACAGGTTTTACTCTGTATTTAAACTGCTAATTTCAGTAGCCAGCAAAGGTTTTCTGTTTTCAAATCGAACCTGAAACACTCCCTTGACCTACTTGTCATTGGAATCCAAGTGAAATTACAGACCACCAATTAAAAAATCATTTAAGTGCACTGGTTTATTTTGCTTTGTGGGTTTTTTTCTGTTTTTGCACCCAGACAGTCTTTAACACATGTGGTTTTGTAATTGCAATATGCTGGGAAAGTTCAGAGTGCTCATTGGCCTTTTAACTTCTACTTCCACCTGTGTGCTCATACAGCTAGTATTAGTAAGTTGGACTGTGAGTCACACCAAATAGCTGGCTGGAAGTTTGCACTTACATTTTCTTTGAATTTGCACCATCTATGTCAAATCATTTCTTTAATTACTAAGACCCAACAACAAAATATCACAGGAAGTGAAGAGCTACCAGAAATTCTGCTCTTAAACTGATATTTACTTTTTGATCATATTTCTTTCCTATTCATGTAAACTCTAAGCTCCTGAGACCAGGATTCCCTGGTGTGTTTGTGTACTGGTTAGTATACTGAAGGACTGCTATTCATAAAGTCCTTTAAACATTAGTCTAATAACAGAAATAAATTATCATAATGACTTTCCATATTATTCAAGATAATCCTTGATTAACCAAGGAACATCTCTGTCTCTGGAGACATTCAAAACCTGTTTGGATGCCATCCTGTGCAACCTCCTCTAGGTGAACCTTCTCTGATGGGGGGTTGGACTAGGTGATATCCAGAGGTCCTTTCCAACCCCTAATATTCTGTGATTCTATTTATTCATCTAGTTTTGAAAATAGCAATAGAAGAGTGCCAGTGAGTCATGGGTCAGCATATAAAATCAGAAGGCGTGAGATCAGACTTTAGGTATGCTTCAAACCAGAGAGATGAGAGTTGTGTGCACTTGCACAGTGTATACTAGATGTCCTTTTGTTTCTTTAATCTGCTGAGACTGCAACTTTCATGTCTATACTTCTTTGTTGTTTGATTGTCAGTAATATCTATATTCATAAAAACACAATTTGGTTTGGGCACAGATGACTGTTTCTGCCTACTTCTTTTCCTTATTAATGTGAAATGATAAAGTTCTTGGATAATCGAATGCTATTTTGTTTCAATATTCCTGTGTACATGAGTCCTAAATCCCAACCACAGAGACTGCTTGAGCTCTGTTTTAAAACTCTTAAGATACATATTGGATAAAACAAGTACATGCAGAACTTTATCCCAAAGTAAAGTCTCTGGAAAATCAGTTTATCTGACCCATTTCCTTTTCACCCTACTTACATTAGATCTTTAAAAAGGACAATTCTCATTACATATGGTCACAGACCAACTTCTTAGTCCCTAGGCATTTTGCAGTTTTCCACCAGCAAGATGTTAGTGTCCACCTGCTTTTCTGTGGTTCTGTGAAAGCTGCTTGTCCTGAAGACTTTGTTCTTCACAACCCTTCTGCCCGTTGTTTGGTCTTAACCCTCTGTTCTGAACTCACTTTGTAGGGCAGTGTTACTTGATTGTTTTTTTCCTCTATAGCATTCAATAAAAATACTTTTCAAGGTTATTTTAGTTCAAAACTAATTATTTGCTCTCCTTTTTTCATTTTTTACAATTGCTTTTCTCATGAATACTATTGTTAATAATTATTAATTAAATAGATATTAGTAAAGTAAATGATAATGCAAAAGCAAGACACTAAAGAAAACTGAGATCTTATGACATGTAGTAACTTGCATACTGTTTATGCCCTTTAGGCAGCCAAATTTCTATCAGTTTGTGTATCTCTTCCTGTCAGCATTCTTAATCCAAAGGAAAAACTTATATCTATACCCCTGAAATACTTTTTGACCCATAATTTGCAGCTTCTCTTCCTGCATACATACAAATTTACCATCAATATGTAATTTTAGAAATAGACCTTATTTGGAAATCAAATTACTTTAGCTTTCATTTTTTAGTATTATTTAAGAAACCAAAGCAGGGAAAATAAATCTGGTCCAACACTTCAAAGTGTTTCATCCCTCCTTTCCTGGTGAACTATATTCTTCATTAAAGCAGATCAGCTCAGTTTTGTTTGAGCTTGTTAAAATGTGGAAACTGAAATTCTAATCTTAATTGCCTTTCTGTTGCTGCTTTTCAGATAAGACTGCAATTTATCCTCCCTTTTTGGAGCTATGCTAAGTGTATCGTGAGAGACTCTACTGCTTAGTGAAAAAACTTCTGGACCAGGCGTAGGGAGTTCCTTTTCCCAGCTTTGCCATTAGTCTGAATGAAAACCTAGACAGTTTTTGAGAGTTAAATTAAAACTTTTCACCTGTCAGTTTTAGTTTTGTCATGTTGATTTGCATAAATCATTTGTCACGAGTTAAAAACAGAAGCATAAGGAAACACCTGCCTCATAGGCACTCATTGCTCCTGATTGAGTTACTGTTTCCTCAAGAGTATTCCAGTGTAGTTGCTCTTGGTGGATTTTAAGAATGACAATGGTGTCTGTTGTTAAAGACTGACCTCGATGATTAATGAAGAAATATTATTGATATTCTCATCTGCTCACTTTTTGACATCTTTCTTCCTTTAATAAACAGCTTACCCAGCAAGAAGCTCCTGAGTGGTCAGATTTGCTTTGTTCTGTACACTAACTGTGTAATGGATACACTTTTCCCTAACCTGTCAGCATACAGGACTCAAACTTGATTCAGATCTGCCTCTTTCTTCAGTAAAACAGGAGTAGCTCCTTTGAAGTCAATGAAATTCTTCTGGTTTTGTGTATGGGAAAAAGAGAGAAGAATAAGGCCTTTTGTCTTCTTCCAGGGCAGCCATACTGCTTAATAAATCATCATATCAGCAGCTGTTTTTCACTGGGGAACAGCATAGTAATTGATGCTGCTGTCCAGAAATCCACAGAGGTTATTGATCAGGACAGCCTGTTAGCATTTCTGTAAACCTATGGCACAGGAGTGGAATAAATAAGAATGGGAAAAATGTGAATATTCTCATATAGTAATTTGCAGAGCGTTTAACAAGAGTATTTCAAAGAGAATTGAATTAACACTACTTCAAAAATTATTTTTCTATGCTGCTCCTGTAAATATATCTCTCCTCACAGTGAACACCACAGCCAAAAATAGTGTTTCTGCTTACAAATCAGGAGATCTTGTAAACATTTTAATTGTGGTAAAGTTTCTTCTGTTTACTAATCATGAAGATTAAAAATTTTAGACCTGAATAACTGAACGCTTGCTGTCCAACAAAAAAAAACTAAGATGAACTCAGACCATGAGACTTTCATCTTTTACAACAAACAGCTTAAGGAAGACTCCTGACCTCAGAAGTACAGTTTTCTAATTTGATTATATTTTCACAGGCTTTTAATTTGAAATTGCAATATAGTTTTAAAAAGTTAAACACAACATGTGACTTCTCGTGACTCATAATTATCCAGTCTCTTGAAGGCTAAATAATATTTGTGTATTTCTAGTAAAAAAGTATCCAAACAAATACTATCATCTAGTATTGAATGAAACATTAAAGATAGGCTTGTTGATCATTGCTCAACAGTATTACAAGAGAATTTTGATTATTAAAAAGTCTATTGTACATTACATTTATACTCAGTATAACCAGAGAGCAAGTGACAGAAGATTTTATTATAATAATTTTTATTATTGGTATATTTAGAAGATAACATAGTCACGACTTTTTGACATATGGTTTCATTGAAAAGGCTGCAATGTAAATGAATTTATGTAAAACAGGACTTCTTCAACAGGAATTTAAGAACCACATACACTGATTCTATGGTCTGGTGTTTGAATCACAGAGTCAGACTCAGACTCAGACTCATGTGGTCGGTCAGATTAGGATGTGAACTTGACTTTATGTCCCATATAAATGACTTGGGTGTCAACCTTTTGCTACTTTTGGGGAAACTAGAATTATGATTTATTCTGCCTCATCCTAATATGGGTTAAAAAAACAACAAAACCCCAAACAAACAAAAAACCCCAACAAAACAAAACACATAATAAACAATAAAAACCCAAACAAACAAATAAAACCAAAAGAATTGTTCAAATTGATACACAAATAATTTTAAAGTTTTTTTCAAAACTTAACATTAGTTTCTCTACCTAACCCTAGAAAATGAGGCAGAATATAGCTACCAATGCATAAAATTTATGGCCTGAAAATCATTGTTTTCACTTGTGCAATAAGCAGGAGATCATAGGTCTTGAGGAAAGGAATGATCATCATAAAACATTGTCATTGAACATTCTGGAAAAGAGAGTTTAGGGGTTTTTTAAATTATTCTGCTGAAACACAACCCAGAAGATAGTCCTTACTTGATCCTGTCTCCTTATTACTGAGCTGTCCATGACAATTTATGATGCAACACCTGCATTGATAGCTCACTGTCCTCCCACTTCCTTCCTCCATTTGGCTGTTTGCTCACCTGTTACTTGGTCCCTGACTCCCTGTTTGGAGCTCTCAGAGAGAGGAGAGTTTATTTTTGTTCATTTTAATGAGTCTTTAAATAGAAGACTTTTAAACAGAATTTCCAAGGACTACTGCATGAAATACAATATTTCTAATTGTTCTACAGCAGCTTGTTTTAATTATTGAAATAAATCAATAAAACACAGTCAAGGAATTAATTTAGTAAAAAAGAAGAAATGGGAAGCAACCATAAATCTAGTTTTCCTGGTATTTTGATATATTTTTCATTGTTATGAAAGACAAATAGAAACAACAGAAATTAAGTGGCAAAAAAATTCTTGGATGTCATAAGGAAAATAGCAGTTATGTTCACTATCACATGCCTTATCTTACTAGACCAGTCTGTTTTATGAACAATTAGTTCTCTGTCTCCTCACTGAGTTTTTGAGTATTCTGACAGTTCATGTTCTTGCTTGTAATGGATCCAAATGTCTTGCTGCAGCTGTTTGTTCAGCAGACTCCAAAGCCCTCTTAGCAGATTCATTACTAATTCAAACAAGCCACATTCAAAACCAATTACATGTCTGTACCTTGGAACAATACAAAACTAATTGTAGACCTACATATCGTCTAGGGGGAGAGAAAGAAAAATCTAAAGCATGTCAATATGTACTCTCCATGTTCCATATGAAACCCCGTGCTGCTCTTACTGTGCATCCCAGAGGTTGAACCAAGAGTTCTTAATGGGAGGAAGCAGAGCAGCAGGTGATTTTGAATGGCATGTGTTTGGAGCTGCCTCACATACAGCTGTGCTGGGAAAGTGGTGTGGGTGCTCCCTGGAGATGCTACATTCACAAATATTTGATCTTCTTATGGACCAGAAATGAAACTTCTCACAAAACAATTAATGGTAGAGCTCCTTATTTCTGACAGCTCACAATTAAACTGCAGGCAGCTGGCACAGCTGGCATTTTTGGGCAAAGGGAATGAACTAGATAGGGCCTACCACAAAAGTCATAACATAATTATAGCACTGAAACTGTGCTCGTGCTACAGGGGTACTCAAAAAATACAACTGTAAATAAAAAACAATAATAAACCTCATTCTAAAAATAGGTTTTGTGGTAAACGCAATAAAAGGGTGAACAGTATGGGAGAAAAAAAGAAAGAGAGTACATTGATTAATGGTAGTATCTGATATAAGAATTAATTAGTTTGCTTTAAACCTAACTGTTACACCATCTTCCCACTTCTGTTATATGGCAAAAACAGCATTTGTGGTCATATGATTTGTTGTCCCTTTTCTATGTTCTAAAAAATGGAAATATAATTATGTAATCAGAATGCAATTACTGGCTTGTCCATTAGTACATGAATGTCCACCATCATCAGTGACCACAGTTTTTCAGGTTAGCATTTGTATTTACCTCTGTTGTCAGTGAATTTGTTAGGAGCATATGTTCTTATAAGCCACAAGACCTTCTGAATTTTGGCTATTTGGAATACAGTAGTTTATTCTTTCTACTTTTCTTCTGTCTCTGATGTGGTTGTTCACTTTAACACAACTCTATGGCAGCACTGTAACCAGCTTACCTTTGATATTGTTTTACCTGAAATTCATTTTCTTCCAGTGTTTTGCAGAGCTATATAAGGATTTCAGGGTATTCCAAAAATGCTTTTATTAGCCTAAGGGTGTGCTTTTGCTATACACAGACTGGCCATAAAAAATCTGCAAAAGAATCCTGCACTTTTCCATCTTGGCTTTTTACCTAGCTCACTGGAAATGAGACACTTTTCAGGGTAATACAGAGGTGATTTCTGCAAATAGTATATGTGCTCTTTATATAGCCACACAAGCTTATAACAATGTTCATGCATGGACAGTACTGACAAAATTGCAGACTGAGATAACTATAAAAGAATAGTAATTAGAACATTCTAGTCCACAGCAAACTACAAACATAAGTTTGCAAATGACCAAAGGATGAACCCTCTTTAGAAAGACAAAGAAATATTTCACCATCATTAGCTGCTGGTTGGAGAGAATGCTACCAAGATAGATAAACTTGTCAACCATGTTGAGTTCCTTTGATCTTGTGCCATAGTATAAACGTACAGTTTAGGGATTAACTCCTTCCTCTTATTAGTCATTTGATTACCTTCTCTTCTTTTCTTATCCCTCTTTGTACACTTTCTGTCAAAATTTATTAGAAGTGGGCTTACTGGAACAGTGCTCAGTTCCAGAACCATTCAAGGGTTAAAATCCCTAATTCAGACTAAAGGAAAACCAATGGAGAAAGGACACTTGTCCTACAGCAGAAAATAACATGTTAGTAGAGGATTGGCCCTGTAAGAGTGGTTGTTCTTAATTTCTTTACAGTTCCTTCAAAACATTTTTCTGATGCACCACATTAAATCTAATTTCCAGTTCTCCTTGAATATCTCAGTTGTGGATCAATTTTTGTACTGACCAAGCTCCTCAGAATAAGATCTAATTTTCTATAAAATTTACAGAGGTTTTGTAGTCAAATGGATGATGTGTCAGGTAGAAGAACTTCTGCAAATAAACTTAATCTTTTGTGTCTGCGTAATAACACTTTTGATGTCTGTTTCAGGGAAAAACAATGTGGTCTGGCATCAACATCTTTTGTATACAAGAGCACAGCTTCATGTCTATGTTTTTAGTAAATGTCTGCTAACTTGTAAACTACTTGTCATACACGGTTTTTTACATTCCTTCTTCCAAATCTTATTTAGCTCATGCTAGCACAGAGCATGGAAAGTGAACTTTTCTTGTCATGTTTTCCTTCAGCAATGGTCTAGACAAAACAAAGGAAACAAAAGCAGTTCCAAATTTGTATTTACTTGTATGGGAAACAGGATGATGGTGAAAGATGATGTGGAATACAAAATTGATGCATAACAAATATATAAAATATCTTTAAAAAATTAAGAAGTTAAACCCCCTCATCTGGAGGATGATGAGAATTTACTGTTACACATAAGCAAAGAATAAGAAGATACAGTAACTCAAACTGGGGCTTCATTTGGATTGTGTTTTCACAGCTGCAAGCAAATTCAGTTCTGATTTTGGCCTGCTTCTTTAATAACTTGCAGTGGTTTTGCTGTTATTAAATATGCCAGTCTTGCCAGTATATGCATACATGTTGATTTAACTTGATTATGTTGAAATTGAGTCTTCAGTTGTGTAGACTGAATATTCAGTGAACAGTGAATTTGCTCCTACTAGATCTGATCTTGAAGCCTGTTGAATTCAAGACTTTATTGACGATAGAAAACTTTTTTTGAAATTCACAGTATGAGTGGAACCACTATTGTATCATCACAGAGCAAAAGAAATCCTGTTTTATCTTACTTGTTGTAGTTATATGTTCTTCTATGAAATATTTTGTATGCCACTTAAGTCATTTTTTTATCACTGACACAAAATACCTGATTGTGTTTTTAAAATCTAAAGGGTTAGGGTTAGACAAACTGTAAAACATTTTCATCTCATGAGTTAACTCAAACGAAATATAATTCCAAAGACTCTGTTAGTTCAGTCTGATTTTATCTTCTTAAAATGGCAATGCAAACTTGGTGGCTTTAGCAGGCAAACTTACTGTTTTAAAAGTATCACCAACACCCTAGTAGGTATCACTGTTTCTTTGAATGGCTTCTAAAGTCTGAATCATGTCAACGTCAGGGAAATGGCAGAGTGATATGTTAACTTCTCCCAGCAGGAAAAAAGCGTGTTTAAGAGGTCACAAAGTGGGGAAAGGAAACCAGAGCAGAAGGAAGAAAGTGCAAAATGGGGATAAAAGGATACAAGAAGAGAGTCTGAGTTAAAGGAGATAAATTTCATCATACATTTCAGCTACTTCTTTGCATTATATGCAGTATTCTTTTGATTCTTTTTTTGATTCTTTCGGCAGATTTATAGTAGAGAAAGATTATTTTTTGATGTGTCTCATTGAAATTGTTCCATATCAGTAGTGGCTAGTTCGTAATATAATTTGAAATGCAGAGGTATAAGAAGACTCAGTTTTGCAGGGTGTTCAATAAGAAATTTCATCATAAATGAAGTGGCCAGGATCCTGAAGGAGCAGTTCTACAAACTTGATGTAAATCCACTTGCTTTCATTTCATAAGGCTACTTCATAAACCTCACAGAGTAATATACTTATCATCAATTAGGAGGCTATCTCCATCCTTACTTCTTTTGGGAGGACACGTATTTTGTCCCATCTTCTCCTTAGTCATATGCCACACCTGTAAATAGCCATCTATTGAGTGAAACATCTTCTGTATTCAGTATAAAAATAAACCAATATTATCATTTTCCTTTGCATGAACAAGAGCTCCAGTCACGTTATGGACCACGTGCTATCCCCATGCATTTTTATTTTGTCACCTTACTCTGCAGAGAAAAGAGGAAGCAGATTTTGGGGTAGGTGTGAAATGTAGGATAAGGGGAGCTAAGTAACAAAATCTAGCTTATGAAGACAGAAAGGCAATATTTATTGTGGGCAAAACTGTGAAGAACAGTTCTTCTGTGGAGATGTGTTAAAGGAAGGGCTATTAATGCTGGTGTCTCAGCTCTACTTCATAATACTTATAGAAATGTCTCGCTAAAATTAAAATACATGAAACATTAGGTTTAAAATGCATGTCTCTATGTACATATATGTCTATTCATGAGTGTGCTGTGTATCTTTGTTCCTCACTCCTCTTATTCACTGAGATATCTTCAGCCCTTTCACCACAAATGTATGCATCCCCTTTTCAGACATATAAAACAGGAGAACACACTTGGGGGAAAAAGGAATTTCTTCAGACTCCCCTAATGTTTCACAGATTGGATTTCTGTGGCTTTTTCCTAACTTCCTTTTCTAGGAAACAAGCTACCAAGTAAATGGGATGTTTTAAATCTGAGTTTATCTGACAAGAATCTAACCTGCATGGCAAATTCTTAATGTCTAATAAGAGTTTGTTTCAAGCTGGTTTATGTCAGTTCTACAGTACTGGGGCAGTAGGGGCAATGTGACATTAATATTGCAATGGCTTAGGTCCCCTCCTTGGATGGGATCAGACTAAGTTCACTGCATAATTCATGGTTGTATGTTCAGTCATTGCCGTTTAAGAGTGGATCCTTTGGTTCACCTCCACCTCAGCTTGTTATAACAAACAAGTCATATTTGCTTTTGAATTGCAAGAGAAAATTGGATAGAGAGGAATGCAGAAATGCTTTCTGGGGACCTTTTATTCTTTAAAAGGAAACTTGAAATCAGAGGTCTGATTGCTTGAGTGCTGTTTACTATTTAATCTATCTTGATAGAGTAGTAATTTAAGAGTTCTCAACATCTTGATTCAGACACTTAACAACTTTCAGTGTTTGGGTCCCAGCTGAACATTTTAAGTCGTGCGAAGGGGACATGAAAACAGTGACCTACCTCTGAAAACATCTTTTTAAATCAGAGAAATGTGCACTGTATGACTGGAAGAGGAATTTTGCAAGCATCAAAATGGGAATTATGAACCAAAGCCCAAAGGCCCCAATTTCCTCTAAATGAACAAGCAATTGCACGCGACAGGATGTACATCAGCTGGCCAGTGTTTGCAAAATTTGGGTTCAGTGTTGTGCCCTAATGTAACATATAGTGTGCATATATTGGATGATAAATGCAGTCTATGGACTTACCCAACTTATAAAATATTTTACTACAGAGAAAAAAAGCTACACATAAATTTAAGAAACAATGTTAAAAAAATTGCTTTAGAAACAAGCAAATTGTTCTCTAGGGAGGAATGCTGAGGAAAATTGCAAAGTTACTTCCATGTATAGTAAAACCTTATGCACACATCTTTTCCCTACTCTCTATAAACCAGCAGTGCTTCAAATTCAAGCCACTTATCTGGTTTTTCCCTCCAGTTCTGTTCTGCCTTTCACTTTTTACCAGTTATTGAGAACAGAGCTCTACTAATGCAGTTTTTTAAAGGCAGATCTTGGCTCTACATCAAAAGACTGAGGAATAAGGAAGAGGGTTAGGCTAGATGATTTCAAGAGGTTTCTTCCAACCTAAATGATTCTGTGATTTTCTGACAAATTTAAACACTCTTCTTGCTTGGAGGTGGAATACATCTCCTCAAACTGTTGAGCTGTAGGAATGCACACCTAATTCACCATCACCTTTCCTATTCCCACAAACACTCACCACATTGCTTTATCCTTTAAAATGAGCAACATCCACTCAATTCTTAACCTAAAAAGTTGATAATAATGATAACATAAAAGATAGGAGCATTAAAGTATTATTATTAATTTTCAGATAAATAATTATTTCAGTTATTAATTCAATTATTAAGACATCGACACAGCTAAAATTTACTGACCTACAGGAGTAAGCACATGGATACTATTCTGTTTCCTTTCTTGATAAATTTTTCAGTACTTGGCCTCACCAAGTATTTCAACATCTAACAGTATTATTCTCAGGAGGAAAACTGAATTTGAGATTATTATTTTACAAGTGAACCAAGCTACAGTTGATTACATTTAGTCACCTTTGAGTATACTTTCTGTTCAGGAGTAAATAGTTGATGGTTTTGGTGTAGATTTGACACAGTTGCTGCCAGGGCTTCTAATCTAAAGACCTACCTTTCTATTGCCTTATACATGTTGATATTCTATTATCACTTGGGGATTTTTAGCATTTTTTAAAAATTTCATTCATATAGTGCACATATATTCTTAAGTATATTATTATCAGATTCTGGCCACAGCTGCAAAGATATTACCTATCAAAAATTTGTTTTTCATAATAATTGCAAAGAAGAAGACTGATAAACAAAATACAGCAATGCCAGTTATATAGAAATGACATTCATTACTAGATTTCAACAGTGAAAATTATCACTACTTGTAATTAAAAAGTTATAACATTTAAAAGTTATGACAATTGTACATATAAAAGACATGTTATGAGTAGTGTATGTATAGACATATACTTCACAACCTAGGATTCTTCTAGTTCATTTCTGTGCAATACAGGAAATATTTTACTACTACTCTTTTGAGATTAGTTCAGCTGGAAGACAGATATATGATCTGTTTAAATATCCCAAACCTATTGGTGTCACCAGTGTAACTCCACGTGCCTGAAGGTTTAATATGTATGTCTCATAGAAAGATTATTTTTCTCTCACAAAAAAAACCCAAAAAACTTGGGAAGATAAATCCAATAATGTGTCCAAAATGTTAACATTTTGGAGGTAATGGAGAAATTCCAGTCTTCAAGGCACTCAGTCAATCCTCCTTCTCCTCCCTACTGCGAAGGCTGCAGGCATTCTCAGTTGAAGTCTTTGATTCTATATTTATTTCCTTACAAGCTCTATCATCTTCCATAGCCACAAAATGGCAAAAAATGCCACTTTTTTTTGCAGAGAAATTATAAATACACTGCTGTCTCCAAATATGTAAAGTTATTCATTTTTAACTTAATTTTAGCTTCCAGAGAAAGACACAAAATCCATAACATATTCTAATCAGTTCAGCTGGCATTAATTCAGATTAAGCCCACTGAAATTATTGAAGTTTCTGTGAGTTTTCACTATGGAAATTCTTCAGGGAAGATCCTCAAAGAAATGAGCAGAGATACACCATTTTATACAAACTGATGATCTAGTCTACTGTCTGTCTGTGTGACAGGACAGTTATAAAACTGGTTACATGCACATATGTAGTATAAATAGATATACATTTAATGTTAGACACTCAGCAGTACATTCCTGTTACTGCTGGAATAACAAAACCCACCGAGGGGAATTCTGTCTAAATAAATAGTCAGCCTGTTGTTGAATACAAGCGAGTTAAAAGTTCGACTACAAAGATGCCATCAATTTGAATCAAGAGGTTGCTTTTACAAGTTGCAAATGCCTTCTGACTTCTTTTGGACTCATTAAAGCTTTTATGAATCTTGCCAGATGTTTAAGGCCTCAGGGAAAGTTAAATGTACATGGAAAGATGACAAAAGAAAAATGAGAAGATAGAAATACTGAGAATTATGCTGCATTTTTGTTTCGAACGTAACATGCCTGCTCTGGAATTGGCCTTTTCTTTTTCTGGGAACATGATTTCTTACAGCACTTTCATTCTTTTACAAAATAGATCCCTTTATTTTTTGATATTCAGAAAAACTTCTGGTTAGCCATAACATTACATACTTTTGAGTTGGCATTATAGCTAGAAATTAGAGGTCACCTTACACACTCTGTGGGTCTGTTTTGACCACTGTTGAAGTAGAAGCGTAATAAATGTAGATTGGAAATTCGGTAATCTTGATTTTTTTCCCATGTGTCCAATAAAATTTATTAACTTTATCCTTTTAAAAAACAATTTAAACATCATTTATCACACCATTCTACTGAAAATCCTTTGAAATGTATATAATTGTTATGTTCACTATGTGTTTTTATAGCAGCATTGCAGTAGCAATTTTATATGCAATGCAACAGTCAAATTTTCCCAGTACATTTAATTCTGCCACTACCATGAAGAATAAAACATTACTATTAAACTCAAAATGCAAAATCAGTTGGCAGTTCTGGGCCAATGTTAGTAAGAATATTCTCCCGATTTTTGTAGACAGACTGTAATTGCAATCAATTCATCCTACCAATGTCGTCACAACAGAGGGGCAAACCCCAGGCTCCCAGAAATGTGGGTAGTCACACAGCAATGGAGCCGGGAATAACATAGGGAATGTGCTTGATGCCAAGGAGATAGGCTCATGCTAAGGCAGTGGCAATGAATCTCCTTCCCTACTGTTCAAGAGCAAAGAGCCAAAATACTCTGGCTCCAAACTCCAGTAGAATTCAACATTTCCTATTAAATGATCCATAAAGAGCCAGGAAAATTCTCGCCAGCACAAGCCAAAAAGAATTGGATGAATTAAGGGATAAAGCAAAAGAGATTCTGCAGTGACATAGTGGATATTAAAACTACATGCTACGGACAGTTTTGAATTTACTACAGTAGCTTAATTACTTTCCATCTCAGCTAAATCCAGTCAGAATTGCAATAAAACCTTGTAGTCAAAGACAAGTGGGTTAGTATCATCTTTGTTGCAACTGGCAAAAACCTATGTTAGAACAGCTCTTTTCAGTCATGAGGAACAGGATTAAGCACGAGTAGAAAATGTATCCCTAAATACCACAGCTCTGTAGTGATGAATGCTTAATTCCAACAAGATATTTCACATTAGATAATTAATATTTAAGAATATAAGGTGATAGAAATGTAGTAATTACACTGCATTTCTTAGTGACATTTCCCCTTATACCAAAAGTTTCTGAAGTGCACCATGGGCAATACTGGACATGCATACCAAATATCAAATAACCTTCAGCCTGTTTTTTTGCACAGGAAGATATATGTTAGATTTTTGTGTGCTTCTTTCTATATCCCTCTCTAATCTGGTATTCTGAGGTAATTTTATTTACTTAAAAAAGATATTTTAAGTTTAGTACCCAATACTACAAGCAACACGGTGTAGAAAATATTCAAAACAATGGTCAGCAGTCATCCTAACCAATCAATACAGAAACAGAAGGCGTCTGCTCATATAATATGTTTCACATGCATAATACTTTGGACAAAAAGAACTGAGAGTATTTGAAATGAATATTAGATAATTAGTCTTTCAACTATTGGAAAATCTTGGCATAATAATAGAAGTTATGAATAGAACTATTAAAAGTAAAACTTTTGATTGTTGAGAAAAAAATAAAAAGGTCATATGGTAAAAATAGCTACACAGACAGACTGAGGGAGACATAATTATAGTTCCACTATTGTCTGTGTGTGAATACTTTATGGCATTAATTACTGAACATATGTAAATGCATTTTTACGACTACTTAATATGAGTGCCTTAAAAAAAATAACCACTGTACAGCATTTATATGCTATTTTTGGCCTGAAATCTTATCTAAGGTAGTTTTTAAAACTTTACTTAATTATTTATTTTGGGAGTTAAATAGCTGGGTGGAGGTCTTAAAAAGCTTTTCAAGTTCAAATCTTCACTAACAAAAACTTCTACGTTTGGATGCAACCATCTCATCAGCTACTGCTTGTCAAATTAAACGTATGAATTTCTTTTCTAGTTCCTCTTCTACCTACATTCCCTTCTTCTTGTACACCTGGGTGAGATTTTAAGTTGCAATGATAAAGGAAACAGCATTTACAGGTCTGAAACTGCAAAGTCTACGTTGTCTTTATGCACCTTTTTTCTGTTTCTGTTCCAGGGATATTTTCGGAGGAAACAGTAACTCCAGCTTCAGTTCAAGCAGCACTGAAGGCCTGTTTCCACAGTAGCAGCCTCCTTAGGCTTTCCATATTACAGTCACTCCTGCACCAATGGCACAGCAGTTATTTTGACAATATGATACCAGTGTCCAGGTTTCCCTTCACCTGTGTTCATTTTCTTTGAGAGGATGGAGACAATTTCATTCTTCAGGTTCTGACTATTTTCCTAGACTAAAATGATAATTACTTGATGTCAGGAGATATTTTTTACTACACCAATGTACTTTGCTCACCATGCATTAGACATGATATCAGTAAAATGCAGCACTAAGGAAATGTCTCATTTCTGCAGAGGTGGATCAGATTTTAGGATCATAGGATTGTCAGAGTTGGAAGGGACCTCAAAGATCATCCAGTTCCAATCCCCCTGCCTGGCAGGGACATTTTGAGTCCTTGCTTAGATTTGTTTCAGGTTTATTTTGACTTCGGGATTTTCCAGAGTCAGACAAAACAGAAAATGTTAGAAGGATGCCAAGATTAGCTGTAGTCATTTTTGTTACCCACACAGAGCCAGTTTTGGGGATTTTCTAAAAGAAAGTCTAGTGAAATCTTTGTAGCCTAATAGCTATTTGCATGCATATCTCTTTGTTTGCTGATCACTCAAATAAGCATCTTATCAAGTGCCATACTCTTGCCAAATAAACAGGATGCATGTTTAAACAAGTTGAGGTACAGGCTCCTCTTCAGGAGTCCAAGGAATCATTTTTTTTTAATAGCAATGAATGTGAGGAAAACTTTTTAGACTCAAGCAGATGTCAAAGATATCTAACAACTGTCCTGCATGCTTTTAACAATTATAGATACTACTGGTGTGGCATAGACAGGTTTCCATTGCATAAGACATCAGAAATAAATGTCAGTTAGCTAATTTGGGAAGTAAAGTGCATTTTTTTTCTCTAAAGTTCTATGTTATTTCATTGTACAACTATGCCCACTCTCCCTCCTGTTCCTTAAAAAGCTGATGTGAATTGGCAAAAATAGTGTTATCATGAAGTTCTGTAAGTACTGTGGTCTACAGTAGCCTACCAAAAAATTTGGGGTTGCAAACTATCATTCTTTTATTCTTCTAGAGTAGCCACGCCAAACAAGGGATTCATGTGATTTTTTTTTAATTCATCTTTCACTAAAGTTAATTGACAGCAAAAATCCTGGCTTATTAAAAATCTGTCATCAGCCAAATGTCTAAACAAATCTATTATTTTGAAACAAAGACACTAATCCTTAGCATAGAAAGCATTTTAGTATTAGCAACATCTTGTGAAAAAATGAGCTAGTCCTGAAGAAGTGTTCCTGTAAGCTACCTTTGTCTGTAAGTATATGTACTTCATCACATCTGAAGGTTACTTTGGTTTCTGAACTAGAATCCTTAGATTTATTGCAAAATAATCTGGAACAAATCTCTAAATACAGCAACAAAGTAATTTTTAACAAAATGCCATGTTACATTACAAATCATCCATTTTTATGTATGAGGCTTTTGTCTGTCTCTTCAAGTTGTTTTAAGAACAAACAGATTCTAGAAATATCATTCTGTTGATTTCTAATTTCCTAGTAGTGTACACTACAAAGCACTCTTTATGTCAGAATCCAAGGGACTGATTCTCCATTTAGATACAGTAATAAAAAACACATAAAAGATTCTGTAATTGCCATTGGGAATAATGCTGGATTATTTTTTTTGTCTAGGGAAGATTTGATTCTTGGAAATTATTTTCTAGATTTAATAAAGTCTTTTAACCAAATTGGAAAATTCTAAAAACTAGTTAAATTTTCAGTTACAATGGCTGTTTCTGTTATATTATCTCTAATTCATAGCCAATAGTGATCAGAGAAAAACGGTGAGGTTTTCTCATTGACTCTACAGGAGCCCTAGGACTTGAGGCTCGCAGAAAGCCCTGCTGCAGACACTGCCCAGCTTTGCTTTAATGATTTTGAATCACAGAGATACACCTTTACACCCCTGAGGTACAAATATCTCCACAGAAGTTTTCTCTAAGACTCCTGTTCCTATGAAGAGCTAGAGTTCAGCATCTGATCTGGATTCAGAAGGTTCAGTACTACCATTCCCAAGTGGAGAAGCCCATAGTGAGCTTTGTTTTATGCAAACTAAATATAGTTTCCTAGGAAACTGATAGCTTGGCTACTTCTTCATCCACCTACTGAAACCAGGTCATTGCAGATAACATGTTTAACTAATTTCTTGTCAGTTTAGGTTTAACTGTCTTAACTATCATTTCCTGTGATGCAGTGTTATTGCAATATGTCCACCTAGTTAACAAGAATGATGTAAAACTTGGGGTTTTTTCATCTTTTCAGTGGGTGTGCTACTGAAAAATAACCGGAACACATACTTTAGCAGGTGTGTTAGTCTTGGCTATTCTTCCAAGCTGGATTTCCTGATGTCTTTTACTGTTCCCATATCTCATCTCATCTCCCATCCTGGATGTGCAGTGTAAGAAAGGGCAATCCTTTCAGGGAGGAGTATGCCTGTATTGACCTTTAGAAGGCTTAGTAAATGAAAAAGGACATATCAAATTGAACAAGATGGATTTATAGTGTTTCTGGCAGTACAGGTTAAACAAATACTGAACAAACTCAAAACAGAGCTGTCCAGACTTCACAGTTTAACACTTCAGCCCTGTAGAATGACTCATGGGAGACTGGTAGAGGAGTATTTACTTATTCTGTTTTCAACTATGAATCAAGCCAAGCAATACTGAAGATTGAAAGGCTGGCTAAGTGTGCTTGTAATGAGCCTCCCTTTGCAAGTCCAGGTCAAGCTCCATGCTTTGACACTGACATTCAGACTGTCAGATGTAACCATTTCATACCCTTAGTTGACAATGTTGCCTTCAGCAAAACAGAGGTAAAGAGTAGGGACCTCCCCAAGCCTTTGCTATTGCTGAAACAAAAAGTTGTCATCTCTGCACTTAGCCAGAACAAGGAGGCTGTATTTAATTGTATGTTTGAACTAGAATTTAAAGTATAGATTTGTGTCATAATAACTATAACAGTGGATTTGTGCTCTAGGAAATTAATATTTTGTGAGTTATCAATCCAAAATCTGTTTTTAAGAATGGATATACCTCAAGATGTTGTCAGAGCATTTCTAATGTACTTGGCAACATTAACTGGACTTGGATCATTTTTCAGGTTTGGATGCAACTTCAAATTGTGACTATGAATTTGTTTAAGATCCTGGGATTTCAGTACAGGCTCCACTAAAAATGGGCATGCTCTTAACATTACATGTCAAGTTCTAATCTGGAACCATTTAGAAGTTCTTCTGGACCTTTTAGTCCCAGAGAGTTTCTATAAACAGTAAGCAATATTCAGAATGGAATTTTAGAGCATCAGAGAGCAAAAGTTCTCTGAGATTGAAGAATTCTTTGAACCTTGTAGGGCAATTTTAGGCAGTAGAATAAAACTTCCCAGATGTAAACTAAGTGGCAATACTTAGAAAGATACCTTTATCATTGAATAATATTCATAGATCTTTACTGTGCTTGAGACAAGTTTTATTAATGTCCCAGAAATATAAACCAAATTCCTTAATGTAACAGAAATCTGTAATCTCATATATTCATGAAAATGTGAGCTCTCAGGACCAGAGGAGAACACAAAAAACTTTGGCTAAATAAATGTGTGCATGCAACGTACAAGCACAAATAGATCACTTCCTAATGACAAAAAGCTTCAGGGCATGAAACTAAGTCCTAGAAAGACAAAAGTGTTTGCATATTATTCTGCTGATGGTATCAACCTAGTCAGATATGCCCACCCTGTTTTGCCAAGGACTAACTTATCTCAAGGTCAAAAGCAGAATTTTTTACAGACAAGGTCACATTAATGTTTGGGCTTTTCTTTGCCCTGTTTCTTCCCCTAGACAAACTGTAATTTTATCTCTCATACTAGGAGGCATCATTGGATTTTCATACAATTCCACTTTCAGTCATTCAGACACAATGAATGAGATTGTTTTAATAAAGAAGATTAAATGGTTATGTTAGTGGCCTATTGCTTATTGATCCTCTGTCCACTCTTATGGTTTTGCTATGTTATTGTACTATATGCCATAGAGTTGTTTGTTATTTTCACTGTTTCCCTTTTATCAACAATAATGTTGATCTAAGCAATACTAATTTGCTAAGATTTGCTCTCTTTTCATGTCAGGTGAGTTGGAAGAATCATTAAGCTTTTGTATTGTTTTATTTTATTTTCTATAGGGCATGAGTTACAGATATTCAGCTACCTAAAAGAAATAAACCAAATATTTATGACCTTACTGCAGAGATTTAGATAGGGTTGTTAAATTTCTTTATAACATTCTGTTAAAATGCTGGAGTTTCTTGCTGGTACCTCCAGCAAATGAAGAACATAACAAAGGTTAATCAGCAAATGAGCAGATTGAGATTTATATCCTACAAAAGACTGATGCTTTAATAGCAACATATGGGCATTTTGTTGACAGTCTTCTAGACCTGCATTCATTTCCAAAGCCTTTGGTCAGCCTTTAAAACTGAAGCTGGTGAAAAATTGCACACTTAGGTATAATCCTTTAGACAGGGCCTACATGATGAGGCAGTTCAATAATGGATTATTGGGTAAGTCTGTAATTAAATGCCAACCTTCAAGAAATTGTCTTTCTTGTTTTTATGCTTCAAGCACTCTGAAACATAACCCAGCAATGAGTAACACATAAATCTCATAATATACCTGTAATCCTGCTGGAGTAACCTTATCTACTGCTGTATTAAAGACAGAATGTTCTCTGCTTTTAAGACCTTAATATAAAGGTGTATAATAAGTTTTAAATGGCAATCAAGTCCTTTTCCCCAGCTGGTCATGGCTGAACTTCAGGAACTATGAATATTTTCTATCAAAATTCTTCAAACCAATATTTTTGCTGATTTAGCTATTTTCTGTTATTGCAACATTATTGGCTGCATTGTATTTATGAATCTATTGCTGTCTATATCACATGAGAATGTGCAATGCAGCAGCAGCAGATATTAAAGTAAGGAAAGAAACAGGCAGAGGCCAGGCTAGTTTCATTATTAGAGGTCTGACTTTGGACTCAAAATTTGGATAATATTCCCAGTCCTATTAAAAGTTTCCTATGCAATTTTGAGTGTATCATCTAATGTGAGGTTTATCTCATCAGGTATTAGCAGACGAAAAGTTGTCTAGGCTACTTAATTAAGCTCATTATCTCCAGGAGACAACCCATCTCACCTAATATAGTTCCCTCATTCAATCTCACAGTTAACAAATTTTTTGAGGGTTGTTTGTTGTCCCAGATTTTGTTACCTAAGCAAAATTAAAACTCAGATGGCAAAAATAATTTTGAAATTTCACATCAACTTCTGATCATCATGGTAAGAGCCACTTTATTTGTTTTCCTTCCCTCCCTCTTTCCCTTCTCAACCTGAGAAATGATAGTCCCAAAGTGGCAAAACTGGGGGGAGGGAGCATGGGGAAGGTGGAAGGTGGGAAGAGTGTGTAGATTTAACTTACAAGGAAATACTAGTGGTGGGAAGAAGTGTTGCTTGGTATTTTGCAGCAGCTCAGCTCAGCTCATCTTCTTTCAGCCACTCCCACAGGTTTGGCAGCAGTGGTGATGGACAGCAGAGAAAAGAAGTGAGAAGTAAAACAGTGGCTGAGGCTCCATCTAGACTCTGTAGCTATTTGCTCATTCCATTTCCATTAATCTAAGTTAGGGTAGATATTGGATTAAACATATTGAGTCACATTTTGTCTTCTTTCTCTTCAAAATGTTTATTTTAATGTATTTTAATTGACAAGAAAAAAATTATTTTTATAATGACTGCTGCTTAAATACTATGAATGAGACAAACAACAGCCACAGTAGGGATCTTTATGCTAGAGATAAAAGTAATGTTATCTTGCCAACAAGGGTAGTTTGAACAAGGTTAGAGAAGGTGAGTTACTATGACTTCAGCCTACACTTTCAGTTCTGGAAAAATAAAGACACTATGACTTGGAACAAAAGTTCTCACATTTCCTGAACCAAAAAAATTGTAACTGAAAGCACAGAAACATTTTGTCTGTGACAGTTTTCTTGCGCCCTTCAGATCTATATCTTGTGTATTTGTACATTTCAAACACATTTATTATGATACCAGTTTTCACAAAGTAGAATGTGAAAACAATGTAACCATATTCTTTATCAGACCTTTTTCACTGACAAAGACATATTCTTGCAAAGCATTCTTATCTTGATTGAAAAATGCTCTCATGAATTTTCAATCAGTTTTAATTAGTTGCTCTAAAACAAGAAAATCATCCTACAAGCAAGGCTTTAGATGGACACTTTGGAGATTAGTATTCAATTTGAAAATAGGACTAATGGGTCCTCCGTGATTTTTGGAAAAAATATTTATTTATCCTGTGTTTCACTTCCTCATATTTAAAATAGGACTTACATTAATCAGTGGACACTCAAGAATGCAAGTTAGATGTTTAAGCTAATCAGTTATATACTTTGCAGTTTAGAATTTTCAAATTTAGATGAGCTGATGACAATATTTATAGATATCCATATAGATAAAAAAATAAATTGTTCAAATGAGTAACATGAGAACACAGCATTTCACCTTCAGCCAGCACTCCAATACAGACATTAGTGATTGAAAATTACTCCCATCTGTAGCCTGAGCAGTACAATTTTTTGCTGGTCTTGGCCTATTTTTTTATGGACAGATGTCTGTATCTTTAAAAAACTTCATAATTAACACTAATTGGCACCAGTGGTGGGAAAACTGAAAATTTCTGGGCTGTAAGACCAACTTTCCTTTAAACTGTTTAGGTGAATTCACTAGAACAGCAATGAAAAATAAATATGGGGCAGCAGAGGAATTTGTCTTCCCTATGCACCTGCTGGATCAGTGACAGATTTCAGACTGAAGCACAATCAAGTTGAATATTTTTAAATAAATTATGTACCTCAGAAAAACAGCTATTCAGATTTTAGTGAAATATCCAATTCACTTTAAAAGTATTCTTGAATCTTTCCGTTCCATCAGGAGGGCATTATTTCCTGCAGGTAGGTAAGTACTACAATTTAACATATATTTTAATTCTGAGGAGGAAATTATATATTTTTTAATTTATTTATTTTTGAGACTTGTTCCTATTATTGTGCTATCTTCCATTATAAATGTGAACTTTCTGGAAACTCTATGCCTCAAAAGAAAATACAATGCCATTCAAGCATAAGAGTGGGCTTAATCCTTTTAGTTGATTGACTTTTTATGTCATGGTACTTGGAGGAGATTAAAATAGTTCTATGGTTAGTATTAATACAGGTCATTCATTAACAGTTTGCTTTCAAAAATGACATTCAGCCACTTTCTTCCCTTGATGCATTGATACTCAGAGAAGGCAAACAACTTCAAAAAATGTCAAAGAAATAAATCATGTCTATATATAACTATTTATAGCAACAAATATGTCCTCCTAGGCCACTGAAGGATAGCCTTGTTATCAAGACGGTTTATGCTGAGTATTATTGGCATTAGACAACAATTTTGTTGAAAAATATTTGGGTAGGATTAAATAGATTAATTTTAACTAACACCATACCACATCAATTAAAGCAAAAGCTTTTCCAATCATTCTCAATAACTGTGGGCTTGTCTTTAGAGACCTAGCACTGCCATGCATTGCAATAAAAGAACAAAGTAGTTATTGAATTAGGTTGGTAGGTGTTTACACCTATTTTATGGTGGTGTAAATACAGACTGTAGAGTAATTAACATTACTTATTCTGTTTTAAGAGGAATGTTATTAAATTAAATACATTAAAAAAACAACAAAACCCCCACCATTACTATATGTATAAACCTAAGAATAAGGAGACTAAATAGTGTGAACATCACTGTTTTGAATGTATTTATTCTTGTCACTATGCATCCACTTGCGCCCTGAATGAGGAAACCTTCTACACTCTTCCTGTATTGGTGGTATAGCTACACAAGGGTGCTCAGGTTACTTTTCAGGTGCTGTTACTTTTAAGAAAGGAAGAGAAGTATTTTAGAGTACTGTTTGGATTCTTCAAATATGTTAACTTACTTTATTATTGAAGTTTTCACCTTAACATTACTTGTTTTGAAAAAAGAAACATCTTGTTTTCAATTTCAGCCTTTTGTGTAACAAGAGACAGGATTACAGAAATGATAAAGCATCTACAGTATCCAACTCTAACATAACAGCTGGGTGCTCCTACCAGGATTTGGGGGTTTATGGTTTTGCAAAAGAAGATGTAAAGATGATGTATAAGATTCATTATTGTCCAGTAAAACTCGCTATTGAACTTCTTCCTTAATCTGTAGTGAAACTAATTCTAACAAGTTCTGCAGGTTTCCATTAAATAACATAAGGAAAGCTGTCATCATTATATGGCCAAACAGCCAGAGTCTTTATGTAAATTCTTAAATATAATTTAATTAAGCTAATTATATATATAAGTATATGTTAATTTTTTGCTTGCTGATGCAAGTAAGTGCTGAGCTTAATTAAATAATACCCAAACTGTAACAACAATATGAAACCATAATAACAACATTTATAATTTTCCCAAATCTAGAGAAAATGACTGCTGGATTTGAGCTGGGTCCAGGTGTCCATCTGTGTTGTTTACTCAATTTTTACCTGTATCTCTATGCCTATGAAGGCTTCTTTCCAGGTCCTCATGTCTTCAGTCATTTTAATTAGCATTCAGCTGTGTCTTTAGTTCATGATCCCAGTTGCCAGCAATAAGTAGGCACCTCATGTAGTGGTGAAGGTATTTTAGATGTTGTCATTGGCATTTTTGTGTCTCTTGTGGAATCAGACACTTGTGAACCTTGTGCATGGACACAACTGGATCAATTTTCTTGACTTTTAAGCCTGAAAGGAGACAGGGATAAAGTCATAGCATTTCACTTTCTGGCTCATTACCTTCTTCATGTCTCAATTCTCCCCAAACCTGAGGTACAAAGGATCAGAGAAGATTCTTTATAACTTTGAACTCATGCACACCTGCTTGATGTGCACAAGAAAAAGTGTTTATCCATTTGAAATAAGTCAAGAGAACAATTGCATACAACTGTCTGGATCTGGCCAAGAAGCAATTGCTTTATTGCTGCAGCATGTGTTGGATCTTTATTTTCTAAACACCCTGCTGGGAGACGTGCAATAAAACCCTTTTGCAATCGTTTCTCTCTCCACGGCGCTAAGGGTTCCTTGTTCCATCCTGCTCCAAATAACACATGTGAATGCCTTGCCTTTTGTTTTTAAGTTGGGACAGCTCCACAGGGCACATATTAACACACATTAATGAATGGATTATTGCCTTGTCAGAGCTTCCGGTGATGAATTTAGAGCCCATTAAAGACTAGGCATTGATTGCACTGGAGACTGTAGCTCTCTGTTTAATCCCTAGCAGGTGGGCACTGGTGCAAGCTTCACCATCTTGCATCAGCAGTGAACCTCAAATGTGACCTCTCCAGAGGGAGAAGGGTAATTCATTTGCTGTGTTTACTTTATCTTCAACTTCTTTTTAGAGGGAGGCTCCTAACTGAGCTGAATTGTTCTAAGTGAGGAGTGGCAGATGTGTGATGTTGCTCTCGTTCTTGAAGGATTCTGTAGCAGTCAGTGTATGTTTGACCTTCAGGCAATATAAAGTCAAGTCCCCATGGCTAAGAAATGAGGGTATATTTTGAGCTCTGTTAAATTAACTGTAGCTTTCTTGGTGGACCTTCACTCCCAGAGCATACATTAAAATTATACTCCTGCGTCATGACTTTGATTTCTGTTAGGCAAAAGAACTGCTCAGTTACTGCAGTGGTTTTACAAAATAATACCTAATGAAAAGGTGAAAGCAGACTAGTTCAGAAAAACTAAGAAATAAAAACTTTTTTTTTTTTCCCCATAGTAATTGAGCAAACACAGCACAGTTTCTTTTCTCAATCATAATTCAGTCCCAGGTCTCCTTTAAATATCATGCTAGTAATCAAATATAAACAAACAAAAAACCTCCCAAGAACAGGAGGGAGCAAGAAACAATTACTTGTTTACTGAAGAAACAAACAAATTGCTTGTAGATTGATGTGGCTTAAGTGTGGAGCTTAATGTCTCATTTCATGTCAGACACCTTTCCTAGCCTCTATCAGCTACTGGAAAATATTTTTGCTTTGAGTTTTGTAGGGATAGCTCCTCATCTGGCCTAGGTAGCTGAAATGGAGGATGGGAAGGGAATGTAGCTCATCAGTCTTTAAGTAATCTGAAGGATGTGCTAGAAGATGGTGAACATGTTAGTGACCAAGTGTCCCAGTACATTGATTTTTCACATCGAATGAAGAACAAATGCTTTACTGTTATCCAACCACTTAACTCACATTTAATTCAACTAGATTAAAGGAAAGTGTGACTAGAAGAATTCTCTCATAAGAGCCAAAATAGATAATACTGTTGAAAAAAACAAAAGTAGAAAAGATAGATGGGAAGAGCTGCAAGAAAAAAGTATGCTCAAATTACTTCAATCTTACACTAAGTTCAAATCATGATGGTTTCTCTCTTTCTCTTTCCCTTATCAAACTGATTTGCTCTCCTTTCATGAATAGGTGGTAGTTTCTCATCTTTTGGAGATAATTTCTCCACTGAAGAGAATTCATGAGAGTGCACCTCTTCTTGTAGAATATTAACTCTCACAGACCCTTTCCTTTTAAGTCTTCCAGGATGTTCAGAAAAATTTATCCTTTTTTCTGTAAAAGTTCTCAATTTCCTTATTAACCATGAGAGAAGCTTCCCATGTTTCTTAATTAAATAAGAAATAAAAAATAATTTTAAAATCTTTAGTGGGTTTTTTTTGCTTTAGAGTTGAAGCACTCTTTTTATTAGATCAAGCACTGTTGTACTTGATCAATTAATCAATACCTTTGTGATTTAGCAAGAGATAAAATTATTTTTTTTTTCTTCCTTCTTTAGGGATTTGTTGTCACATATTCACATGGAATCCACCTTATGATGGGATTCATGTTTGTTCTTCTGTTCACCTTAACAAGCACAATCAATATAAAGCTATGAATAATATAGAACCCTGAACAGCTAATATAGCTCATTAGCTGGTTCTTGACAAAGATGAGACATAGTGGTAATTCACTGTCCCTCCTGTCAGAAGTTATACTCTCAGTTGTTTTAGGTGATTTTTGTTAGTGTTTCTTTTATCAAAAAAAGTCAAACCAAGCAAAAACCTAAAGACATGAGAAAGGCTTAGTTATTTACTCTGATGTATGCATGGAAAGAAATCAAATTGTAACAAGGAGGCATAAAGAAATATTGAAATGTCTCCTCAAAATACAGATCTTCCTTTCTCCTTATTTCTCCAGCCTTTAATTAAAACAGCTGGTTGTTTCAACTTAGCTCTTTTCAGTAAGCCTGTCCTATCAGTTTGTTCTTTTTTTGCCTCTATGTTTTTCTTACTGAGACTGTATGTATCTTGACTAAGATTCACTTCTGCAAATAACATCAGGATGGGGTCTGAAAATGAATGTTGGTACAACAGACTCCAGCATTCAACAGTCAAATATCTTGCAGAATTTGCAGGTGAGACAGAGGAAACCAGGTTTAGGATTAACTATCTTGGCTCTCCTTTAACCTGGGAAGAGCAAAATTGGCTCAGCTGCTTTGTTAGGACTCTTTTTTGTCATCAGTACACAGTTACAGTTACAACAGTATCCTGTGTGAGGCAGTGCACCCAGAACAGCAGAAAGCTCCTCATTTAACCAACAGAGGGACTGATTTTCAGATGCTTCACTAATTTTATGTTTCCCATGTCTCTAGCATTCCTCTGCCTCCTAACAGCTGGTGTAAGGTCTGATTTTTGTTGACTTCAGAAATGTTTTATCAGGCCTGAATTGGAACTTAATCAGAATTTATCAAAACACTGATCTGGAAGCTGTAAGGCAGAGTAGGAATAAGTTTGCTTTCTGTCTCATTTCCATTCCTTCCTCTGGCACCAACCTTGCTGACTTCATCACTTAAGATTTCATAAGACTACCTAATGCTCATTTTGCATGTCCAGAGTTGGGGGGGGGCTTTTACTGCTCATGAGAACTAGTCTGCTGGTAGATTGTATCATTCTTAGCACCTGTCCAAATTTATTAGACTATATAAAAGATTCCTCGGTTTGGAGACATTAAAAATGTGCAATTTTAGTTCAGTTGATTAGGTGTGAGATACATGTCACAGTGGACTACCTATGCAAGGTGACTGTCAACCACTGCACCTGCAGGAAACAATATTTTCTTTGGGTAGAGGTACACAGCATCAAGAGATTAAGCTCCTCTGCTCCACCTCGTGGGAGGAACTAAGAACATCATGATGCACATGTCAGACAAGTGCAACATCTCCATAACCTGTTGTCAACTCCTTGAGTAAAGGGGATAAAACCTTTATGGGCCATGAAGTGACAGAAACTCAGCAATGTCCTTTGAAGATGAGTTTTCATTTGCATACAAGTTTTCCATAAGTCCACTTTCACATTCTTCAAGAAATTATATTCCAGAGACTGTTGAAGCTCTCAGATGTAGGAACAAACCCAGGCAAATCCCCTCTGATAGGTTCCAGTTAATGTATGGTTGCTGAGAATTGCTGCCTTGTAGCTCTTCTAATATTCAGACTCTCTGACCCTACATAATCTAATGTGCTAAATCCTCATCAGCTCCTTTAGAATCTATTAAAACTGCATTTACTTAAAGCAATTGCTGCTAAGTGGTTTTCATGTCATTAGTGGAGGCAAAGGACTGCCTTTGTTATATTGTTTCCTTCCCCTTTATTTCTAAATCTTCATGTCCCTTTGATCACAAAGTAGATGTCTGTTCCTTGGGGTGTGGGGTTTTGTGTGATTGATTGGTAATGACAGATCAGCAGACACTCTTTTGTGATGATTTTATCAATTTAAATAGAAGTACAATCCAGTTTTATCAATATTGGTCTGCACAGTTCCCCAAAAACTATTTTTCCTTCAAAAAGTTCAGCCAAACAGTAATATCTCAGTTTCAGGAATATACAGTTTCTCTTATAATTCTGTTGGCTAAGAATTATGAAAACATTTTTGATCCTGATTATTTCAGTAAGAAAGAAATGTTAGTTAATATAAAATCAAAAAGAACTAGCATGACATTTAACACAACTGTTAAAAATAGTATAAAATATTTATGTTTAATATTCCAAGAAAGGCACAAAGTCCTCATGCACAAAAGCACACACACAAAATTCTGCTTCCTCTGTTTCTTTTAAATGTACTATTTACATCTTCATAAATATATACCTATGAATTTATTCAGTTTAATTATGTTTTTAAATCATCATAATGTGCAAAATCTTCAGGGTTGACTTCAACATGATATAGTGAAACTGTGGAAGATTAAGAGGAAATATAGTCTGCTTTTTATTTTCAGCAATGCAGTCCTGATTCCAGCAAATATAGTATGTAAGCAACTCTTTTTCCCTTGAGGACTGGTAGCATAGGGCCCTTAGAATGTATTATTGAGAGGGGGAATCTGCTGAACAGCCTCTATTACCTTAGTCTAGGAGGAATTCCATGAAAGTCAAACATGAATATTTTACTGGGGAAGGGAATGCCAGTTTGATTTGCAGTAATTTATTTATGAGTTAAGTTTCCAAAGCTTTTTAAGATACATGTAGGCTTTTTGGGTCACACTCTTTTTATTACATCAATACACAGAATAACTGCGTTGTCTTCAGTGAGATCAAAACATATTTACAAAGCTATGAATGAAATAAATATTATTGCTAGTCAATTAGGGTTTTGATTCCTTCACTTTTGCTTACATAAGCTGAAAGGACATGGACCCTTTGGGTGTTAGATGTCTTAAGGAAATTTAACATACAGGTCTACATGTTCCCCCGTATAATCCACAGGGGAATGAAGGCCTCAGAGTTTCTGTTTGGCCATGATCTGCAATTATCTGTGTCTTGGCTTCAAGCAAATGAAAGCAAGGTGTTCTTTCACTAATTAGGTATAACAAGATTTGACAATGTCTAGGAGTTTCCCTCCAATCCAAAAAACTGCCAGCAGTTGTCTGACTTGTAGTGGGAATAGGGTGAAATTCATGACAGCCCATGGCATATAGGAAGAAAGGTTTGGAATTACTAATTGCAATGCTATTTGCAATATAAATAAAGGTAAAATTTGAACTCAAGACTGAAGAACTCTGATGAAAAAGAGCCCACCAAGCATTTTAGATTAGAAAAATAGAAGCAGTGCAAGATTCTTACCTATTTTGTGATCCTTGATTTAGCAGTTTATAAGAAGGAGGAGTTGTCAAAATCTTAGATATTAGTGAATGATTTATTAGGTGTCCAAAAACAAACCTTCAAGCCACAAGGTGTAAAGAAAACAGGCCTCAAATTGTCAGTCCAGATTTCCTGCTAAAGACTGTTATGTTCATTAGAGAATCTAACAAAGAAAACATTATAAATATCAAAACCACGTCTGATCTTAAAGCTGTAAAGTAGACATTTAAGAAATTGCAAGATGGGTGATTTGTTTAACATTTACATTACCTGAATGACACTGTATAATCTTAGTGTCACATCCATGAATGATAGCTCTGAAGATCAAACTGACCACTTTGCCTCATGCTGGTTTCCACATCCATTGCTAATTACAATGTTTGCCTTTGTGGGACTTTTATGTACTTGGCATTCGAATTCTTTTTCCACTTGTGGCCTCAGCTGGTATGATCCTGCTTCAGAAAGAAAGCATGAAGCAGGGCTGGTTTTGCTTCCATGCTTTTCTTACTACACTTTCACCTGCCTGCCAGACGGTGATGAAATTTTGCCAGAAACAAAAGAATAATTTCCACTAGGTCAGTGGACAGTCTTCAAGCTCAGTAATACCCCTTACCTTCCCCATATTGTGAGATAATTAGATAACATCTTCAAAGTGGTCCAAAATCCTTGGATGAAAAGCAGCATGAATGTGAAAAACAGTACTAAAAGTATATCCAGAATGTTAAATTTGTGTGTATATGGGTGTGTGTGTGCATCTGTGTGCATGTTTGAGTATATATACATATACATTCTCATATACATTTAGAAATACTGTATTTAGGAATCTGTAGCTGCTGCATATCAGCACCATCCATGAGACTTCTTGACACCTGTCCAGAGGTGCATAGGATATTCCCTTTTTCAGTAGTCAGGATTATGCTCTACAATTTTCCCAACAATGTAAACAGTGATCTTCATCACATTAGCCATGAAAACATAAAAAAATACAAGCTTTTATAATAAATTGGAATATTCACTCAAGAAATATATGGTCACATCTCTACAATTATAATTTTTGGCCTAGAATGCTCAAAAAAAAAAAAAAAAGAAAAAAAAGAAAAAAAAGAAAATCCTTCCTCTTAATTGCTTTCATTGCTTTCATGCTGTATCTCCCAGCTGCCTAACAATGAACTGGTCAAGTATCGGCATAATAGAATCATCATAGAATCCTAGAAGGGCTGAGGTTGGAAGGGACCTTAAAGATCATCTAGTTCCAACCCCCCTGCCATGGGCAGGGAAGCCACATGCACCAGACCAGGTCATCCAGGGCCACATCCAGACATGTATTTATGTATCTGTGTAGTATTGCATATCCACAACCTTCTCAATACATAGTTAGCTGTTCTTTTTTCTTCTTTTTTCTCTTAAACCTTAAGTGGTTTGAGATTTCCCTGAGTATTTTCTGCATTTTGATATCTGCGACTGCATCCAGTCTTTTCTGTAAGATCTTTGTATAAGATTGACCTGCTCATTTTCTGAGAATTCAGATTTTGGAAAAAGTTCAGACTTTAGGCACATGGTGTACTTAGAAGATGGCACTCTTTCAAACTAAAACCCAACTAAGTTATTCACAATTTGTTTCACTGCTGCTGAAGAGTTTTCTTAAAGTTTTCTTCATTAAAGAAACTATTTACAATTCATTTGCAGTCAGTGAAGATTCTGGAGCACATTGCACAGCCTTACAATGTTTTTCATCCTCCTCTCACTGCCTGTTGTACATAGTAACAAATGTTACTATGTTTCTTTTGTATCAACTTTGGAAAGTAACTTTGTCTCCTTTGGGATGAAGAACACTTTGTAAATGTAACCTTATTGTTATTTCTTAATGAGTATTTTTGACAGTTCTCTGCTGTTACCCATGGAATTTTGCCCCTATAATAAAGGTGTTAATAATACAATATCAGTCACCCTTAAGAAAGTAATGCAGTATTCATTAGGATAGAATCAATGTTTACCATTCTTGGTTCAGTGACATGCATTACTTGTGTAGTTATTTCTGAAGGAGAAATGAAGTTGCTGGTGAGAGTTCAAGCTGTTTTTGCAGAGGGCTGGGTACGAAATTAAGTTGACAGTAGTGGAAATACAGAATTATCTATTATATACATTTTCTACCTACAGTATGATGAAGCTTAGGACTTCTATATGTATAATTTACACACAAACTCTTAAGCCTTTGAAAACACCATCCCTTCAATAAGCAATGCTGAGATGTGAAAAAGAGACCATCCGAACATCCATCACTAACTATATGTTAATGTTGAAGCTTGCAGTCCTTAATCCCAAATCTTCATGCTTTAGTGTTATTTAAAGAGCTAAAGAACAGAGCACCAGCTTCCTCTGGAAATTATAGACCTTCATTTTCTGCAATTTATTCTTAAAAATTGCACTGAAAGTTTTATTCCTGTTTTGCTGATGAAATAATGTCTATGTTTGTTTACCCAGATTACAGCAAAATATCATGGAATGGGAATGTGGTAACAAAAACAATTATAATCAAACTGCATTTTTTCTGCCTGTTCAATGTACACAGAATCTCTTAAATGCTTTTATCAATTTTGTTTATACATTTTCCATTTTACTTTCATAATGTTATCACTCCAAATATAACATAGATGGGATATCAGTGCTCCCAGTATTTTAAAAACATACAGATGCAAAGGTAGCCATACAAAAGGATGGTGATTGGCCTAAAGAATGTGCAGACTAAAGCAAAATGCAGAAGATAGAAGGAAAAAGTTTAAGAATGACATGTTTTAATAAACATGAAATACAGACCTTTAAGACAGAGTTTGAAAGAGGAAAAATTACATGATCTTGTCTACCTTTATAAGTAACATAAGAAGCAGAATGGGAGGAAGTAACAGTGCTAGTCTGAAAACGACAGAACAATGAAGTACCATAAGCCAGTCAAGGTCTGTTGCCACATTCTTGATAATGCATAAGATCAGCTTCTATCCTCATTTCAATTATTTCTCCATAAAACATGCACACAAAATTTTGTACTTTACTTCTAAATAGTCAACAATGCAGAAACATTTACATTTTTGTTGATGTACAAATTTTATTTACTTCCTACACAATTTAATTCTTCTGCTAGGAAAGCTTGTTTGTTTGTTTGTTTGTTTTTCTACATTAACTACAATAATCCAGTTGATTTCAGCCTTTTGTTCTTGGGCTTTGGGGAATGGACATCTCAGGGATTCATGAACGAAAAATAAGCACATATTTGAAACACAAACTGGAAATAAATAATGGCACTATAAATCAAAAAGGTTGAAAATTACTGATTGAAGAAATCACATTCTTCTTTTAGGTAAGTGCAGTTAACAGTAAGTTCTAGCTATGAGCTCTGTAGGCTTTAGAGTTTCACTGAATTAAAAAGTCAGTCTACCATGTTCAGCCAAGTGAGTATCATTGTATCAGAGTTTCTGAAAAGCAGTGAAATAGACCAAAGTAACATCAAGAATCCTGTTCTCCCATTCTTTGTTTCAGTATCTTTCCACATAATCTTTACTGCCAAATGCTTGCTATTATTATACAGTTAAATTCCTTCAGAAGAAGCTAAGCAACAGAAGGACCCACTCTGTCTGAATATAAATCTTCATCATTATTTAGTCATTACTAGATGTCAGCATAGAAGGCTAAATAAACTGTACTGTGAGTGAAAACGTAAGGAGGAAGTCTAAAGCAGTATGTATTTGTTCTGTTGTCTCTTCTCCATCACATACAATTGTCTAATATCTTTGTCATAAACCAATGGAAAGTACTACTCTTTTTATTTTGTTTTACAAGCCAACATAAGTCTCTCTGGAAATAGGCTTCTGACAAACCAATTCTTTACATCACTTTGAATGAAGTCAATTTTAACTGATGTCACTGCCTATAATGTACCCCTTTAAAATTATCCTTACCTCATAAACCAATAGATCTAAAATATTTTCAGACTGATGTAATGGAGAAATGTCTAAACAAAACTGTATAAAATAGCTTCATTTCTATAATCCAAATATCCTTCCAGCAGTCTGACTTTACAATTAAAACAGTTTTAAGATACTAAAAATCTTCCAGTTAAGACAATGTCGTCTGGAAATTTTGCCTATATGGTTAAAAGGGTTTTTTGCCAAGTCATTTTAGACATGAGTGATGGATTATCACTTGTCATGTAGCACTGTTTAACAAAAGCCCAGATAAACAGTTACAGGAATCATGTATTTAAAACTGTAAGTTCAGTCCAAGAGAAATAGGAACAGTACTTCATTAAATTTCATCACTTATTTAGCAGTAGTTTCTTCATGTCTGAAATACAAGAGAGTTAAAGAAAAGAGAAAAAAACATACCAAGCCAACAAACACATGTTAAGCTGAACTGAAAAAGATACATTTGTTGTGGATTTTCTTTGATATAATCTCAATTCTTTTGCCAGAATGAAAAAAAAAAAAAAATGGTTATATATTGTTTAATTCTACTAAGAGAACTGCAAGAAAAGAAGGCTTAATACCTCTTTCTGTCTTAACAATGAATAGAAAACCACAAATTAATTGTGTTAGAAAGAAGTGGCAGCTGATATCTCTTAAAAAAATAATAATAATTAAAAAACCAATCTTAGTGTTGAAAGATGATTTTGCTAAAAGACTTGCTTGTTCATTTGTTCTGAGATCAGGTACAATGAAGTTATGTAATACATCATGTCTCCCCAGCTCACCAGAAGTTAAAACAAAAGGAATTCTTCATATCTCATTAGTATTCAGAACTAGGCCAGTGCAAAATGGTGTCAATTACATAGTAGACTTCAGCTAAAATATCTGTTAACAGATGTAGGTTGTTATGGAATTCTTAGCACAGTAACTTTCTGTCTTTTGGACAAATAGCTATAAAACAGGGAAGGAAAGAAACAATAACAATCATGCTTCATATTGACTGCATTATAATGAAGAAAGGCACATGAATGCCATGGAAGCATGGATGCTTTCAGGGCATAACTGACTACGTAAGTATAGAGTTTAAATTCCTCCTTTTTTACCTTCCTTCTCATATTTGTGTTTTCCTCTTCCATTAAATCATGGAAATTTATTATTGTCACCTGCAACCCACTAGACTACACAGTGTGATAGTAGCTGAAAATAGATGACTGAAGCTAAGTTGGAAAGGTGTAATCAATCAGCAAGTACCACAGCTAACATCATTTGTGAGAGACAAGGTTATTGACATTTGCTTATTCCAGTTAATTAGTAGACCATAGAGAAGTGGAATTCCATAAAAAATTTTGAGTCCCAAATTCAATAATGAATATACATCTCACTAGAAGGCTTTCTTAATTAAGAAATCTTGGGGGTATCTTCAGAATAAATGTATATAGGAAGCTTAGCTAAGATGAAGATAAGGTTGATGGATAAAAAGAGAAGAAAAATGGAAGAAAATAAAAAAATAAGACATAATGAATAATTATGGTAATTACAAAAATAATTTTTAGAACTGTGGCTATATGTAGTAGGTAGGAGTCAAATTACTTGGTAGCAAACTCGATAAATAGACAGGTAATTAGCAATATATCTTTTCCCATTTAGCCATGTCATTCAAACAAGAAATACCTGCAGACATAAATAGGTATTTTAGAAACACATACGATTTCATGTGACCTGGTTTTATAGATCAGTTTCCAGCTGTTGTTGGCTTGTGGCTGTTACTAAACTTTCATCTCATGAACAAGGAATCATATCCAATCCACATATCATTTAACTGAATTTTGAGACGGTACTCTAATATCTTCATTTTTATGAGTCCTATCAAGACACACAAATAGAGTACTGGTCATGGAAGTGAGAGCACAGCAGGATGTGCCTACCTGGGAATGCTACAGATAGGAGTTTCATGCTGTCCCTAAACCTCTGACAGGGTGTTGCAGAGACACAAACAGTGGCAGCAGGGTCAAATTTTGTCCATTTGAACAGCAATTTTGTTATGGAAACTAAAAGTGGCCTACATTATTGCCAGCAATGAAACTAACTTTTATTATGTTTCGAGGTAAATAACACTGCCTTTCATTTCCAACAATCCAGTATCCTGTGCTATGCTGATATGTCCCATACTCTACCTCATGGTAGCTAAGGAATATCTATGAGGTCTCTTTAACAAATGAATTATAATGATATTTAAAATGGTACCCTAAAGCTCATTACCAGGAATTAAAAGCAAGACACAGTCTTATGCAGCAGAAAATGTTTCCCAAACAGCAGTCTAGCAAAATCAAGGGAGAGAAATAAAATAATAGACTATGATACCTCTCTGTTCGGGTTAAAGTATCGCCATAGTAAGGAACATACACACAGATTCACAAACCAACTCGGCCTATAATTTCTGATGCCAAGCTTTAACAGGTTATTAAAAAGACAACATATTTTTGTATACATTGTTGAAAGATTATCCTAGAGTCAGCTTGCTCATAGTGATAATGTATATTGCATTTGAGGAAAAAGCACAAGGCAATGAATTTTATCATATGTTGATTCCGTCAGACCTCTGTGCTGTTCAAAGGCATGATAATTTCTGGATAAAGCAGAGTTTCATGAAACATCATATAGAAGCAAGACAGATATCAGGACAAAATTGTAAATACAGCAATGGCAATCAGAAATATATTGTATGTTTTCATCTTCAGATTTTACGAATATGGTTTCGGTATCCATCTGACCTCCATATATAATACACAGAGAGATCTTAACTTTCATATTTACAATTAGTCATTGAGACACTGGAGGAGGCTGGGTATTTAAACTGGACCCCCTTCACTAAACTGTGTCCCTGAAGTTAGAAAGTACCAAATGTAGCAATCATTTGTGAAAGTAGGCTTTAATTTTGTGGATAATAAATGTGTGTTCTCTGTTCAAATTACAGCTCTATGAAAATGAATTGCATATTCAGGTTAGAATATATTGCAGGAGAGAATATAATAAAAAAATTAAGGTATAATGATGCCTCACATGAAAACTATAAAGGCTTAAAAAACTCATCTTATTTCTTCTTTGTCTTTCCTTTAGCTAGACCCATTTAAATAGCATAGGTTTGGTAACGTCACATCACAAAAAAATCCTTCTGAGTCCCCAGTGCAATTGTAACTATATGTCTTTCTGTCTGCTGAGAGAAATAGACTGAATATGATATAGCAAAATTGCCACCAGGTAAAGAAGCTGTGTTAATGAGTTAATTTTTCTCTCATGTCTGCTTCTACAAACAGAAACAACGGGGGAATAGGCGGATCAAGTGCAAGGATGTATAAATGGTCTAAGACAATCAAAATGAAAGTATGGACACACCTGCTCTTTAAGGACAAATAAAATATATAAATAAGTTGAATTTTAATGATTTTATCAATACTTTTAAAAAGACAAGCCAAACTATCAGCAGGTTTGAATGCCTCAGTTTGTCCTTTCTGTTTTTCAGTATCTTAACCATACAACCCTTAGTCACCTGTTTGCTTCCTGGTGTAGTGAACATACCTTCAAATCAAGAATGTGAAGAATGTTTTTACTTTAACAGTGGAAATATAAGCTACTAAGAATAATATTGGACTGGCATTCAAGAAATAGACTGGTAATTTCTATGTCATGATGTTTCTGAAAAACTCTTTAAAGATAAGACCCTTGAAGAATCATTTGTAATCAAGGAATTTTTTTCCCTGCCTGGAATAATTTCTTTTGGCAGAATTATTTATTGTGCTAAACTAAATACCCCTAAACTGCCTGACAACTACTTTCTTTCCTATGACAGGTTGGATGAGAGTCTCTGGAACTGAAATCCACTTTTTCTCATTAAAGACTGTATTAGTGTCTAAAAAGCAGTTAACCACACAACATTTAATGTTCATTACCACTTACCTGCACAGAGCCTAGGAAAAGCAAATTCACTCCTTAAGCAGAAATCAAATTTTACATATCAAATTAATTCCCATGACATCTAGTGAGGTTCCCTGTGAACTTTAGAAGAAATTTCACTAAAATAATTTAAGCAAATTGCAAATGAGTTCCCACATCTGGCTTGAACTCATCTATCATTCATTGTAACATGAATAAATGAAGACATTCATCACAAAGCACGCAACAGAAATTGTGTTCTCCTATTGATATAATTAAATACTCATAGAGGGCTAAATGCATAATAGCTTCCAGACCTTTTATTTCATGCCAGAATTCAATGGCTCCATCCTCATATGTTCCTAGTCAGAATCATTGTGAACCCTCTCCAGTTTCTAAACATTTATTGCTAGTGCAGTAATAATAAACATCTTGCATTTATAAAATGTAATGTTGCCTAGAATTTTTCATTTTTCAAGAATGTACATCACACTGTCTAATGACTCTCATATGTCCAGCATGCCCATGAACAATTTGTCTTCTGAGTGGAGTGTTAATCTGACACCTCAAGGACAGAGTTGGTTTCAAGAAGACTCTGAAAAAACCTGGAATATTTCATGTGTTGCAATAACTACTGAAAGTCCAAGTATACTTATTCTGGGATTACTCAAAACTCTGGATTATATTACTTCTGTTTTTTTCTGTGTTGTTCAAATGGGAATTATTAAAGATGCCAGGAGACATATTTTTTTCTATGGTTTTGGGTGCATGCCAAACATAACTAAAATAATTTTGTATTTAATAATGACATCTATTGTACAGTCCTGAACTGGATTGAAGAAAGTGTATGCAATAAGATTGCTAGATTTCTAATAGGCTTGAAGAGTCAGAGAGTGATAAACCAAATTCAAAACTATGGACACAAACAGTTTCCTGCACAAAGATGAAAATCAAGACATGTTCGATCGTCATAGTTTTCCTTTTCTAAAAGAGTGAGGGCTGATAAAGGATGACATTGATATTACAACCTAGCTTCTCTTGCCTTTTATGAAATGTATGCCTCTCATTTCTGCAAGAATTATATTGATCTGATCAAAGAACTGTTCATTTCCATGGAAGGCTGTCTTCTGTCTTCACTGAGCTTTGAATCAAATGTTCCTGTGCTTTTAAAGCCACTATTTTATCCATAACAACACTAAGCTGAAAAATTAAAGGTACTTTAATGTCAAGGTAGAAAATAATGGAAATTTAATTGAGATGTAATGAAAGATAAACTCAATTAAATAGGAAAAAATACTCCTTCCTTCCAATGTGACAAAATTGCACTGATTGAAGTATGATTTCTCTAGGCTTCTTTGTATGCGGTCCAATCATGTATGTGGTTGCTTGCTTAGAGTAGAGCCCAGAAATTTAGCCAGAAAAAAGTCAGCTCATGGGTCAAGGAACTGAATCATCTGATTTATACCATTGCCTGCCAAAAATACATTGCTTTGTATTAGAAAATTGGTGACCAAATCCCAGTATTAGTATCACAGTTACATTGGACACTGGCCGTGATACTGTCTCATTTGACCTTAGATGCCTACATAACTCATTTGAAATGCATGACACATAAAGCCCAGAAGAGCTTTCCTCTGCATTGAATACAAGAAATCCATCTTTTGTCCTGGGAAGATTTCTACCCTAACTTGGATGTTAACTATGATCATATAAGTCTTTGGTAGTGTTACTTTTCCAGCGTGTAGCTTTATTCATAACTTTCTAATTTATTTGTGCTATATTTTCTAGACTTCAGTGACACAGGAACACTGCTGACATAGCAGGAAATAGATGGATGGAGTGTAGCTGGGTAAGTTTTGGTTTTATGAGCTGTTCAGTTTGTTTTATGAGGAGGACACAATATTTTAGATGTTGGCCTCTGGTCATGCAGAAGGCAAAATAAGTTTTCTTCACCTTCTCCAGATCATGTATTACATTATCAATGGAATTTCAGTGTCAAATTTCTAAAATCTATAGGTCAATGACACACAGACTTTTAAAAGCTTGATTGCCTGTTGAAAATGAGAGTTATACTGTGAAAGTCAGGTGATTTAGTTGTTGTTTAAAGTGTTAATCAAAATCAGTTCTCACTAATTGCTCTACAAAAGACCTAGAAATTAATGTAGATCTCAGATCCTGGCTCCAGGACTTCAATGGCAAAATTATGTACCTGGCTGAATGGCAAATGTATATTCTTAAATTGTTGTAAAAAACTGCATGTTTTGTGTTTTGGATTTGTCATTTCATTTCATCATCCTTTTCTTGGCAAGAAGATCATTGTCTATCTGAGAAAAAAAAATGTTCATATGAAGCTTATATTTTGGTATTACAAAAGAATGATTTGATGTCAAAATTCCATTCATGTACAGTCTTTTCCCCAGACTCTATAGAATCCAGAAATCTGCACTCACTCGGACTTTGAGCTTGTAATTCATATAACTCTAATTAAAGTAAATAGACTTTAATGTGACTGCTACAATGTTACAATTTCTTTCAATAAAATGACAAGTGTTGCAACCAAATAAATTGTCAAAACATTTTGCAGTAAAGTTTTTAATCACATGTTCATTCTGCTTTTAATTTATCTGGTTACAGAAGTATTTATTTGGCTCTCTTCTTATTTTTCTCTTGAAAAACATTTTTTTTGTCTTTGTCTTAGGTTTCTTTGACTTTGACTTTAGTAGGTTTTGGTAGGAAATCATACCCGAAAAGAATATAGAGCATTCACAGCTGAGATTGAAACTCTGTTAAGGTGTTGCATAAATGTAGCCACAGTAACTGCAGCACTTGGAAGGATTTCAAGTATCACATGTAGATCACACTCTGACACCATTTATATTCATATGTGATTATGTGATTCTTGGAATATCTTTTACTTGTCATAATCCAACATGACTGGCAAGCCAATTCTTGGGTACTCTGGAATCTCAGGAGAGGACTGTCTACAGGATGATGAAGTGCTCAAGGAATATTTGCTTATTTATTTATTTATTTATTTAAATTAGGGAGAGGCTGAATGATTCTCATCATCTTAAAACAATTACATCTGAGATTAGTTCTTCAATTGTTTTGGGTCCATGCTCTGGCTTAGGAGCGATCGGCAGTGATCTGTCACCATTAAGGACACCTGGTCACAGGGGCTGGCTACAATCATCTCGGATGGCTGGAGGGTGGAGGTACCTTGAATGCAAATTTTTTTTCCACAGTTCAGCATTTGGGATTTAGCATTTGTGTGAAATATTCAATAATTTCAAATCCCATGCAAAATCCCTTTCTATAAACTGTGATTATCTTCCTCTGCCTGCTACAGTATCATGAGGGGGTTTTTGTTTGTTTTATACACCATTCATTTCTGTATCTTTCTAGAGAAGCTTTGGCCAAATGCTGAACAGAAAAATTGGCAATCACAGAATCATAGACTCGTTTAGTTTGGAAAAGACCTGTAAGATCATCTGGTCCAACCATTAAACTAACACTACCAAATCACCAGGAAACCATGTCCCTAAGCACCACATCCACACATCTTGGAAATACATCCAAGTTGGTCACCAGGGATAGTGATTCACTCACTTCTTTGGGCAGCCTGTTCCAGTGCTTGACAACCCTTTCAATGAAGAAATTTTTCCTAGTGTCCAAACTAAACCTCCCCTGGCACAGCTTGGGGCCATTTCTTCTTGTCCTATTTGTTGTTAATTAGGAGAGGGATCAAACCCCACCTCACTACAACCTCCTTTCAGGTAGTTGTAGAGGGTGATAAGGTCTCCCCTGAGCTTCCTTTTCTCCAGACAAAATAACCCCAGTTCCCTCAGTCACTTTTCATCCAATCAGTGTTGTGTAATATTGAATAAACATGTTGCTTCTGTGTTTAGTTACTTGCCTGATTTAATACAGTATTTTATGGTGTTACAAGTGATTAAGTGTTGTCTTTTCAGATTCTCCTTAATGAAGAGGTAAAACAAGTGTTTGTCTAACTTTCCTGTATTTATAGTAAAAAAGAATATATATAGTAAAAAAGAATAAATGTTTCTAAACTGAAATTTTCAAGCTACCACAGTCATATCACAGTCATATCACTTCAGTTCTTTTGAAGGTGCAATGTTAACCATGACCAAATGAATATTAAGATATGCAACTTCTTGTCAGAATCTAAAAATGAATGGATTGTTTTAGTGGAGAATCAGGAAATAAATCTTAATGGAAGTGACTTTCCTAGTATTTCATTTTGCAAGTAATACAGGAGAAAAAATTATGGGGTTTAAAACTTTATCTCTAGTAACACAGAATAACAGGTTTATCTACAATTGACATTCTTGACATAATATTAACCTATCATTAAAAATGTGATAATATAGCATGTTAATGTTCACTACAATTTTCAATTGTGCTTATTATACTGTTAGATTAAGGATATTTTAATAAAAAAAAATGAATATTTCAAACTTATTTTCTTTTTCTTTTTTTTTTTTTTTAAAATTCTAGAAACCTGAGTACTTTCTTTATGTGTCTTTTAATATCAGGAACTGCATTTGTTACACTTATTGTTTAATATCTACACTGAAGATATTTGCTGTGGATAGGTAACTGCAATTATTAATTACTATTTATTAAGTGACTCAGTCAATGGACAGAAATAAGCACTTTGAGGGGGAAATCTGTGTAACTTGTTACAAATTTATTCTTCAGTGAACTGATTCAGGGCCCTAAAGTTTCTATTTCTCTCCATTGGTTGTAAAATCTGCACAAGAAGCTTATGAGCACATGGCTACATGGTACAAAGCTATTCTAGTAAATAGAATGATTTCTGATATTGTGTTGGTAAAGATGTAGGTAAAGACTCTGGGTTTTTTACATAAGTCAATTGATTTTGTTTTAAAAACCTTTTCCTATTTTTTGGTACTTTGCATCATTAAATAACTAAAATCTTGTTTTAGTAAGAAAAAAAATATTATTGCCACCATTACTCTTTTTGCCAAAAAGTTTCTAGACATTTCTCAAGGATTAACAGAAAAATTTCTTCTTAAGTGTTTATTCTGCATATACTAGTGCACTTTATTCTTACAAGAACCATTTTCTGTTTCTGTTATATGACATCTATTTGACATTACCATTACAAAGATGTTTGAAATTCTCTGGTCCAGGAAGTAGTGATAGTAAACAATTTGGGAAGGTTAATAATAACAATAATATTTTAATTTTGTTTGAAGTATCTACTTGATGAGTCTAAAATTTTTATTATTCAAACCACACACAAAAATACATTCAGGAATGAATTAAGTTGCACATGGCCATGCTGCTTTATAGTATACTGCATATTGGCTTAAAGATATTTTGATGAGATGTATTGATAGTTTCTAAAACTGAATAATCATGAAACTTCCAGAGAAACAGATCATTAGCTAAAGAACTGAAAAAGTGAACCATACTTGAAATATACGTATATGGTTTCATTTAAAAAGCTGTTTGAAAATCTTCTAATTTCTGAAACACTAATTCAGGTATTTGCTCTGCATTGAAAAACTTACAAGCCCCAGGAGTTCCTAGCCCTCTTCACTTTTAAGGCTACTGTATTTCATTTAGCCTCATTATTTTCAATTACATGGCATAAAAGAGATTTCCAGCATGACACATGGGAAGAAATAGACACAGCTCCTCTAACTTGTGAGTGTATAAAAGGCATATGAGTGCTATTTGACTGGATGTTACACTGCAAAGGCTGATGTTGGTGGGATCTCTTGTATCTGAATGGTCCGTAAGCTTCAGAATTATCTTCGATTTCCCATCTGTTTCTGTTTAAATTTGCAGATGTATTAGCACAATTCCAAAGCGTGTCTTGTTATTTTGACCCATTGCACTGTAATTTATATGAATATGGAACAGAGAGGTGCTTCAATCTATAACTGGAATGAAAACAGCCATGAAAATCTAGATCCAGATGCTCTCCACTCTATTGCCGTAAAATAAACCCTTCCATGTACAATTAGTCACCAGTTTTAAATCTTTGTCTCTTTAGATCCACCTTTTACAATCTTTCAGATAAGTCAACTTGTAAAATATCAGGATTTACACTTAAAATCCACAGGTATGGAAGATCTGCACAGGGCCTGTATATGACTTTTAATTACTTTTATGTTAAATTTGACCCAACTTTCTACAGTTATAAGTCTGTAGTAAAAATAAGTTAAGCTTGCTAATAATTCACACCATGTGGATTTGAGAGAAAGTTCCTTAAAGAAATAAAGTGCTCTTGTCTCAGTTTCATAATATAAGCAGGGATATAAGCAGTAGCAAAATAAGCAAATATGTTTCTAATTGTGACCTTTAGCAATAAGTAAGAAGCGGATGAGGTAAACCACTAATGAAACCAGTATATCTTGGAACAATGAGTAGCTTTTATATTAGTTTCCCTTGTGTTGATTCAATTAGGAGTTCATCACAGTTTTCTTCTGAATTGTCATTTGGGTTTCTCTGTGATCAAGTAATCTCAGGTTGCTCTAAATTTATATCAGCACAGATAAAATTGATTAATTATTAAGTTTGGAATTAAATTGAATTATCTGTCTCTCTTTTACTTTCTGTCCATTTCTGGTTTATTTCCACAAAGTGTTGTAAAATATGTCTCCTAGGAAGTATACAAATATTTAGCTTCTATTTTCCAAAATGAAACGCAACAGGCAACTGTCCTCAACTTACCAAGAGAGAAGCACTGCATTCAGGTATGATTATGAGGGTCTCAAGGTCCTGGCTACTTAGTTACAATCCTAAATCCTGAATGTTTTTGGAAAAACCAAGGCTTATAGACTCCATAACATTTAAGCTAGTGAGTATTTTACTACAGTCATACATGAAAAAGAAGAAAACTTTAAAAAACTAAACTAAAACAACCCCTTATGTTAAGTGCATATGCATTCTGTGATATGTAAGTTTATATGTGAATATAAATATACACGTATGTACACATATAGAAGTGTGTATATAAATCCTGACACTCTCTAAACAGAAAAATGAAACATATTGGAATTATAACCCTGTAACTTACTTCTACATGGTAGTAGCACTCAAGTCCTCTGAAGTCTCCGATTCTTCAGTACCTTTTTTCATAGCACTTTCATTACTGTCCTGCAGAAAAGCTGCCCAAGCCTTGGTGGAACAGGATTTGACATTGACCCATTCCTGCCAAATCCTTTGGTGTTGACAGATTGGCATTTGCTAAAAGAATGTTTTCACAAGGTTTGTAGTTAGAAGGCCAAACTGTATTACAGGTTGCAGGCACAAGTCCTACCAATTTCATTAGGAGTCTGAAGTGTCCATCTATATGCTTATGGAAAACTGAGAAATAAAAGAGCTGGAATTTTATAATTTACTTCTGTTGCACATGTAGCCCTCCTGCCAGGTGTCAGTGGTAGGAACCAGGACAGAGTTCAATAATATGTCTAGGGGACTCCTTCTAAAATAAATATGAATGGTGGCTTGGTCTCCCACCTAAACCACCAACATTTAGGAATTTAATAATCTAACCTTTTACAGGTGTTCCTCCTCCACTTGCAAACATGCAGGAGCTTGGAGAGTATGAAACCACAAATGTCTTTTATTTGTGAAAACACAATAAGTATATAGTTTCAAAAAGTAAGGAAAACCCACACAGTGTGTTGGGGATATGACCAGCTTCGCAGTTCCATTTATTAGTCACACAGCTCTTTATGGCATAGCACTCTCTCTACAGGTAAAATATCCTACCATTAGCTGAACCCTTGGGATGACTTTCCCCCACAACATTTTTTCTTCTGTAAGGCCTGCACTAGTCTTGTTATGCTACCACTTTTTTTTTCTTAGTTTTTTTTTCTCTTTATGACATATCAGATAGAGAATTTGGGCTATTGCTTTATGTTCTCAGATGCTACTGATAGTCTTCTATAAATTAAGCTCCTACAGTACTGGTCACTGAAGAACCTGTACACCACTAAAAACTACAGCTAAAAAGTCTTTTCTATAAAGAAATGGATCATTATCAACAGCTAAAGCTAAAGAAAACAAAATAATGAATGATAAAGAGATCAGTTGTAAGTATTTCATTCTGTATAAGGCATAAAATGTTCTATTTTATGGACTGCTGGTCAGTAGAGTTGTCTTGCATGTTCTTCTGGATTTTTTTATAATTTCTTTTGATTTTTTTCATAACCTTCAGTAATTTTCTTAAAACTGGGTAGTCATAATATTCAACCTATTTCTGTATGCTTCAGTGAGACATTTAGGAAAAAATGGCAGTGAAAAAACAAAGGGAGAAATAAAAGCAAGATATTTGAGAATCTAGAAATATCAACCAATAAATTTTAAAATAAGCTTCAGTTAGACATGAACTTTGACCCATAAAGAGAAAATTAATCAGAAAAATGCACATGCAGTAAAATAGACAATGCCCCAAATTCTTAACAAGAAAGAATAAAGTAAGAATATATTCCAAGATGTTTAAATCAGGTAGGAATTTATAGCATGGCATGATGGCTTAAGCAAATGTGATATTGGTCTGCCTGTACGGGAACAACTTGTCATGTCACAAAGAGATGATAATCCTTGAGTGTAAGTGATTGCACTACAGTATACAGACTATTCAAAAGGATGTAGACAAATTGGAAGGAGTTCACAGATGAGAAATAAAATATATGGGGGCAAGCATTGAGTAATGACTCTCGTGCTTATGTTGGCTCACTTTAAAAATTAAATCAATACACATACGGCATAAATGCATAAATACAAAGGGTAAAGTATTATTGTTTGCTGAAATACAGGAAAGTACACTTAAAAGTGTATCAGAAGGGAGTTAAAGGTAAGACAAACAGCATGGAATACCTCTCACAGTGAAACAGTCTCCTGTGTGAGGTAAAAGTAGCTTTTCAGCCTGGGGTATTTAGAACCTGGTTGGTTGGAGTGAAGTTGTCTCACACACCTGTAGTTTCATGGAGGTGAGAGTTTTGGAATTGGACTAAAATACTACTCAGTATGAGTAGAATGGCATTATTGGTCATAGGCATTTTTCAGGGAATCTGGTATTGTTCTAAAGCAGACTGGGAATGTCTTTTCTATTAGCTAAAATTCTCCCATCCTTATGGGAGAACATATCTCCTTGTATGACATTGAATTAATTGTTAGTGTGAAAACAGCAGATCCATTAATTATTATGGATTTTTTAGTTATACCCATTTTATCAGCTAATGTGAGTGGCTGGGTTGCCATTATGAACCCTGATGAACCTGTAATGCTGGTGCAGAATTCTACACTGCTGCCTTGTTATCAGTTCTTATTGTTAGAGCTGCAGGCAAATTTTTGGGCTGTGGGGCTGGCCTTGGCCTGAGGTGATGTTAACTGAACAAAGCATAGAAAACTGCTAGATATGACACAAGAAATTGATGGACATAACAGGTAATGATGTGAGAAACTCACAAAAGTAACAGAGAGTGCTCTGAGGAATGGCTGTTTTTCACAGGAATTATGTGAGAACACCATGTAAGAGCAACCAAAATTCAGAGGTAACTGAATTATGTCTGGATTACGTATTAAGGAGTTTTAGGGGAGTAGTCCTGCAGAAATCAAATCTGTAAAATAAACCAAATCTGTCCTTCTGACCGTACATGAGTTTAATGCTTCCATGGTCAGGAAGCCTGGGGTAGTAGGGAAGACTTTCTCAAACTATTGTCACCAGGATGATGCCCACTCCAGCTCAACAGCATTTATATCTACTCACTGATTTCCAACATCTATCAGTATAGGAGACAACTAAATTAAAGATACGTCTTTCCTGATTGCAAGGTAAATATGTCCCAAACATGAATTAGAAGTCACAATTTTGTAATCTGAATCTATCCTTGATTTCAAAATATCTTTAAGGAATCAGAACTTGATATGATTTGCATACAACAGTATTAGAAACAATTATAAATATTTCATCTACAAAAGGGTGCAGCAAATGCTACAATAGTAATAAGAGCGATAACCATAGCAACAGCAATAGAAATAGTAATAATAAAAGGAATAACAACAGTAGTACTAATAAATTGAAACATTAACCATCAGTAACTACAGAAATATAAGGAAGAATATGCATGATCACAGTAGCTCAGAGGCAAGAATTAAAAGGGTTAAATTGCTGGAACAGTAGGGAGCATTTGATCATGCACATCTTTCATCAATGTCCATCAACTATTTAATCTGTAGGGCTAAGCTTCATACATGCACTTGCACCTCACTTAGTTATTATGCTGCTCTGCGAAGTCTGGTTAAGCAGGGTAAGGCTGTCAAAGTTTTCATATGACTGACTGACTGACATTTATACCTAGCATGTCTCATGGGCTTCATAAAGAACGTTATTTAGTGCCAGTAATGTTACATCTTGGTGGGTGAACATGATACAGCTATGATGAAAAAGAGATAAAGATTAAACCACAGCTTTGGAAACTAAATCCTATTTTTCTGGAAAGAATAATTTTGTCCTATATTATCCTGGGGAGGATCAGTTGTCCTGGCTTTTATTTCTTTCTTTTTATTCTTATAAATAATTAAATAAATATGCTGAGTTCTTTAACTTGTATCTCAAACCACATCAGAGCTAAGCAGAAGCAACCTTATTTTTTATCAAGACTTGATCTTAAACAATCAGAGGAGATATCGGGATTACTGATCAGGGCTACTCCATTGCTTGGCATAACACAGTTCTCTGTCTTCCATTTTGTAGTTCTTGGCCCTCATCCAGCTTCAAAGAAAACCATCATGAAGTGATTCATTTTTTTCTTTCTTTCTTTTCTTAAAAAGAGTAAAATAATACAAACTGTATTAATTTACAACAAGAATAATGACATTATTTTAGAATTACCTTCACATTCCTTGATCTGCATACTGGAAGGAATGCCAATAATAGGTCTAATGCAAAGCCTGTAACATCTGTGAGGATCTTTCCATTGAGTATATTAAGCCTTAAATCAATCTCAAAGAAGAATGGTGGGTGCATGACTTTGCTTTACACTTTTTGCTTAGTCACAGATTCCTAAATGCTGCTTTTGCTTTTGAAAATGTGTCAGAGTGTTGGCTTGGGAAGTGGAGGTTTGTCTGAATGCCATTCTGTTACAGTCAAAGCCAGGAAAATCCTGAATGAGCTCCAGGAAGAGAGAAATTTGCCAAGACACTAGCTGAAGCAGGAGGTTCCAATTTGTTTGGACACTATGTAGTGTGTGCATTAGAGCTTCTGAGGGAGCAGGAAAAAGGGAAAAAAACCACTCTGGGATGAGTGAGTATAATGTAATGTTTACTCTTATCTATTTGAACTTTTCAGCCCCATTAAACTACAAGACAGATCCTTTCAAACAATACTGACTCTGTTGGGATGGACAATCATTGAGGTGGTGTCATTAAGGTGAATTTTGGTTGTCTTCACAACCTGCTTGCAAGAAGAAAAGGCAGATGCATCTATACTGCACAACAGGAGAGCAACCAACCTGGAGCTGATTGAGCTACATAGCTATGTCAGGATATTACAGAGATGAGTATATACAACTTAACTTGCAGGCTAAATTTTGTCTAAAATAGGTTCAGAGACCATGGAAATAACACAGATGCAGTGCTCTGGGCAAGCAGGGGAGGAACAGTGACTGAGGGACAGGAATATGCTGACTTCTGAGGATGGCCCATCTAAATACCTTTTTTTCCTAGGCCCTTCTAAACTCAGAAGAAAGTGCTAAACATCTCACAGGATCATTAATCCCCTCTTAAAATAGGTGTTCTGAATACACAAGGAGCACCACTTTGTAGCCCATCACTTTTCTCCTCCCTGCAGAGGAAATTTTAACAACTTGCGTAGATTTGTCAGAGGAGTTTGAAACAGCCAAAGTCTGCCTATGAAACAGCCTCTATTTGAATGTGACAAGGTATAATTAGAGCACTGTTTTTTCCCTGTTATTTTCATATTTCCCTGGAACTATCCTCATGTAAGTATTTAGGGGGTTTTTTTAGCTTCCTTTTTTAGGTAATTTATGTTTGACTCCTTGTGTGTTTATTGAAATTAATTCCCAGGGCATTTCAGCTTTTGCTCTGTTTCTATATATGTTTTTCTTCAAATGGCCACTTAATTTCCTTCACTTCTTTATGTTATTTTAGTATTTCATCTATCTAACTGCAATGAATCTTGTACTAAAAGGGACAAAGCCTGAAGAAATATAAGATTTTATGATCTCCACATAGAATACACATACTAGCTAGCAACAGATTGTCATTTTCTTGAGGATTAGGAAGAGAGCCTGAAATTAAGAATTTCATGACCTTTGGCAATAATCTTTGGTGTTTTTTTCTCATATGAAAGTGATATTTTGGAGATATTTTGTGTACACTCTATTCATTTCTGAAGACTTTAAGACAGCTTGTGTGAATCTACATATGGAAAGCTACAACTCCAGAGTGATAAAGTGTTTTCCTGATCACTTTACATTTTATAATGATAGGTAATCTCCAGGAAATATTATTTTTGCATGACTCTTACTGAATCTTCAAAATATTCTGTCAACAGTCTTGACAATTGCTGTCTTCAGGAAAAAGCTATTTCCAGTGTTCAGTACATTGAAGCTCTGATTCTATCCAGTGTGCCTCTATGTTACTGCAGTAATGTCTTTAAAAAAAATCATCTATGTAAAAGTTGTGTATCTAGAAGCATACATTTGTCTTAGCAGAAAATGCGTCATCCACTCTAAGTCACGCAACACCTTGAGGCATAATTGAGATATCTAAAATATGTAGTTTTAAGGTAAAAGTTATGTGAATGTTGTTGTAACCATGGCCAAGCACAAAGAAGGGCTGACAGATACCATGTCTGCACCATGCTGTTTGGTGCAGAAGAATCTTTCTTCTTCTTTCTCCCACTGGCCCACCCATCCAACCCTGTTCCTTCTTACACAGTATATTCTGTCTCTCTGTGAGAAGATGTCATGGTCTGTCCACTCAGTTCAAGCCAGCTAACTGATCATAAGCAAAACGAGTTCTTTTAGCTCCAAAGACAAAGGATTCTGCTTTAGTCCTCACTATGTACTTTCAAAAGAAAACACTATGTGGGAAAATAATTCAGAAGGCAGAGGAAGAGAGGGGAAGATTATCAATGAGTAAGAAGTCAAAATTTTAAGACTTAAAACTATGCAGGAACAAGGAAAAATGGGAGCATGAAATAGAAAAAGTTATGTGTGGAACATAAGGAAGTGGAGAAGAGATAAATGCATAAATGAGTAGGAAATGAAACTTGTAAAAAAGCCTGAATGATGTCATATGTATTGATAATAATGTAAAATGCCTTAAAAATGAGCCTACCCCAGAGATTACTCGGTTAGACAAGTAAGAAAAAGTCCAATGCAGCTATCCAGGTCAGGAAGCTGTGATGAGAACTGAGGGGAGATGAGATGAATCTGAGTTTATTTAGTCAAACAGCCAGTATCTCTTGGAGACTGAGTTGAATTTGAAATAAGTTCCAAACCTCAAGTTTTTCATTTTCTTTCCAAAAGAAGATTTGGCAACTCCAAAGAGGAAAGGGTTTATTTTCTTCACTACCCTAACCAGGGAAAAGTCAAAAAGTGGTGGTCAGAGTGGGAGGATGTTGAAGGAGAGCTGGTCAGTAGAAAAAGAATAATTTGATAGAAACTGCAAATAGAAAGGGTCAAAATGAGAAACCTCTATGGGAACCCAGGCAGCAATAGACCACTAAATTATGAATGGAGAGAAAGAGAGGCAAATGTTATGTTAAAGAAACTGAACTTCCTGTGCTTTTAAGTTGTGGTCATAGAAAAATCTGGACTTACTAAATAGGTTGCATTTGCCTTGTAGGGTTCCATGACATAAATAAAATGACACATGTAACATGCCACTCTGACATGTGAAATTATTGTAAAATGAGAATTTGAACAATGAGAAACAGCTTCCACTTCTACGTGAATTTCCTGTATAAAAAAGCCTCCAGATTTGCTGTAGTTTTGTCTTCTTCAACAGTTACACTTACATAGGCCAGACAGTCATGATCAAAGTTTCTTGTTTCATAACCTTCAGTAGCTTCACATATGCAAAATGTGTAAAGTAGGGTGAAGGAAAAATTATACATTTAGGTTATTATGTACAGAAATACCCACTTCATTACTTAAAGGACCAAAAGAATTTTCCCCTGATGACATCAAAGAAGTGGATCTTCAAAGATAAACAAAATTTCTATTTATAGTAAAATTGAGGAAATCCCAGTTCTTAGCTCATAGATCCTGGTACAGTTCAGCAGAACTAAGCTAATTTAAAATAGTTAGAAAGTGGTCATTAATTTCTCTCTCCCTTTACAGATTTCTGTCCTCTAAGAATTACAGAAATGTGTATTGCTGTTGAAAAACACATAAACTTTTTCAGAAGTATGCATTTTATGACATTCAACTAAGCCTGTGAAAATCCCACCTTGTAATATAATAAATACTGCTTGTTCTGCATTTGCCATCCATAAATCTCACACCACCTTTCTGGAGGACAGTATCATTGTCTTTTGACAGATGATGAGACTAAGGAGAAATAAAATAAAGCAATACGCCCAAGATCACCCCAAAACCCACCAGCTTCCCCTGCTTTTCCAGTTTTGAAATGGCATCAGGAAAAATACAGGGGGCAAGGCTGCTTACAGGTTACAGGCCATTTTAGAATGTCCTTCCACATTGCTGTGCTCTGAAGATCTTTCTATCTGAAGAATTATATAGAGGCTTTTGGCAACTTTGTAATGGAGGTAGAGGATGATATGTGTAAGTTTAGTTGAACTGAGAGAAAAGGCTGTGCTCCTTTATGTAGACTAAAGCTATCCTGTTAGACTGGATTTCAGCCACTTTCACAGAAAAGAAATATGTTTGATGGAGGCTACTGAAGGAGGAGGAGAGGGGGGATACATGAATTCTAAAACCTATTAATCTGCTTTGTGTGTACTTTTCCCCTTTTAAATCTAAGCTTTGTGTTTCTTGATGCAACTGGTTTGTGCCAAGAGCAGAGGAACCCGAGTTTATCAGTACTGCTAAGAAGCTCAGTAATAAGTCACTGCAGAAATATTTATTACCTACCAGTAACCACAGGTAATTGCTGAAAAAACAACCCAAAAGACACGTCTGTGCTCTGGCTGGAACAACTCACCATGATGTAATTCCCTAAGCACCTCCACTAGGAGACAGTAGTAAAAACTTATGAACATGTTCTCCCTGTTAACATTTTTTTCCTTCTCTTTTTAATATAGCTGAAAAAAATAGCCGTGTGCACTCATAAATTCTCTGCAAAACAAAATCAGTTGTTTCAAGTGGGCACAGCTATGTAGAAGGACCTTTTAGGAAGCCCTGTAATCTGTGAGCATGCTGCAATTTTTTTCACATTCTATTATCAAGGAGTTTAATTTAGCTTTAGGGGTTGGACTTGGTGATCTTGAAGTTCTTTTCCAGCTGTGATAATTCTATGATTCCAATGGAATAATACTAAGCCCCTGGTTTGGGTAATATTTGTCCAATATTTGAGGAAGCTCTGAACAACTTAATACTTTTTTGTAACTTTAAGAAATGACTAAATGTTAGTCTGAGGTTTTGTGAAATACTGTGAGGTAATGTCACAGCTCACCAATGAGAAGGAAATTCTCACTGCCTCCAGCTCACAACATCTCCCTCCCATTCCATTCAGGAGAGGGGGAGCAGTGGCATCTCTTGGTTTGAACACTGCCAAACTGTCAGATTGACCAAGTTTTGGGCAAAGTCACAGCTGCAGAACATGGTCTGTTACCTCTCACAGGCAAACTGTTGTCCTAAGAGGGCAAGAAGGCTGTAATCACCATCCATCCACCCTGCTCAGCTCCCCCCACAGCACACTTAGCAATTCCCAACTCATCTGGCTAGTTTCAAACCCATATTTACACCAACTGGTTAGTTTTGTTCTATTACCTCCCAGACCATTTAAACCATCTGGTTTTCCTCTAGCATGTCCTAGACCCCTGACCCCAGAGATCTCTACATTTGAAGTTCATCCATGTCTGAAGTAACTGTTTTTAGAGGTGACAATCCCAATTATCACTCACTGGTGTGGGCAAGGTCCCAGATCATGCAATGTGGTTACATGATGCCTGTGCATCATCTCCCCTCCATCACCTCCTGCCACATTTGAGTCAGAGCTATACAATCCCTGCTACACATGATGCAGTGTTAGTGAATATTCACATTCTATAACCACAAAAAGAATCATGAGTTCCAGTGCAATTTATTTCTCATACACTATTTATCTAACTACAAAATTCTGATCTTTTTTCCAGGAACAGTCTCGCAAGAGAGTGCCTGGGTTTGATTTCCAGAGATCCTTGCTAAAATTCTTATGTGACACCATCTCAGGCCCTCACCTAGAAATCTGGGAAAATAAATTGCCCTGTCTGAATGTTCAGACTAAGAAGCACTTCCTCATTTAAAAACCATAAGTTTGCATAAAGGGAGTTAAATGAAGAGTTTTATCTGGGGGGAGGCCCTCTAAAACATTATCTAGGGACACTTAAGTAATTAACCAAGGTGAGACACTTGTCCCCAAGGCCAAGTCCTGGCCCTGAACTCTTCCTACAGCAGCAAGGGGCAGTCAAGCTTACAGGCACTCTTCTCCCCCCTCCAGTTACAGCCAGCTCACACAACTCATTATCCAGGTTCAAAAAACAATTTGAGGGCAATTTAAATCTCCTGGCCCAAGTCAAAGGCACTGAGTTTGCAGTAGTGTGTGGGCTGTATGGGATCCTCAAAGACAAGTTATTGCATTATAGGCAGCTTGGGAACAGACATGAGGTGGGATGAGCTGCTCTGGCTATGTAACAATCTGCTTCCTAACATACTATTTTTCCTCCCTTACAATTTTCTTCATCCTTCTCCCTATTAATTCATCACTTATGAAAAAATACTGAGATTTGCTGGACATAAATGATCTCATTCAGTGTGTAAACTGAAATTCTGGTACTGCTAGATGGAGCTGATCTAACACATACACAGTATAACTTGCACAGGGGTAGTGGAGAGATGTATCATGTAAGAATCTCCACTGCAGGTTTCAGGGAGTGACCACCAAGCCTAAAAGGTTGGCAATACTCTCTTAAGGGTTGTGTAATTCCTGTGAGCTTTTCTATCCATCCCCAACTAAAAGACCAGGCTTCTCTTGCCAGAAAGGAGGTGTCAATGAAATCTCTAGATTGTCAGGTGCTCCAGGTGTATTCCATCGTTGCACAGCCAACTCACTGAGTCGCTTCTAGTTGCCACCTGGTATCCTCCTGCTTTTCTTATTACAGCCACAGTTCTGCCACCAGTATACTGCCAGAACATCAGTCCTCCCTGCAACACCAGTAGTCCAGTGGGGCAGTTCTTACAATTTCTTGAGAACTTTTAGAGAAAAATTAGAGACATCCTATGGGAAATATTGACTGAATATTAGGGTTTTTTTCAATAATACGTTTAGCAATTTAGTTTTTTGAGATGAAGGCTGTAAACTGAATCATTTCACTAAGGGGAAGATATGGACCCAGATTCTAAAAATATTCTATGGGGGTTTATTTATTTTTATTTCTGCTTATATTTTCCTGAAGAAGGCATTTTTTATACCCTGTAACACGGGTAAATCTCCATATAATTATATGTGAAAGAAAAGACCTTTTCTAGCCCAAGAGAAAATCAAAAAGGGAAAATCAAAGGGTTTTTTGCCAAAAAGAAAAAAAGTGAGAATATTTCCATACAAGGTCACAGTTACCTAAATAAATCACAGCCAGCTTCACACTCCAGACTCTATTTATATTTTGAGCCAGGGAACATCTGTTTAATAGTGGGTGGTCATGTAACAGTTTCATAGGCAGCAGAGCCATCCTAACACTCTTGGAGATGTCAGGAAGGGACTTATCCTGAAGGCAATGAGCTGTAGAGGTGTAAATGGGAGGATAATCAGCCTCACCATTCTGGAAGGTTCTTCTCTCAGAAGCCAAATAGAACTACATGCCAAGAACTAAATGGCAAAAGACAGATTTCCCAACAAAATTCATATTTAAAATATAAAGTACAAGCCAGAATCCCATGGCAGTTCCTCAATAACTCCAGTAATTTCTGCATAAATGGATGAGAAAGATTCAAGGTATGTCAACAATTTCTCAAGGTGTTCTCTCCCAGTGACTCCTAATGATTGAGTGAGGAGCACAAAGAAGGAACAGACCCTGCTATTTTTCACTTGTACTTTACACAGGTCAGCACCCTTGGCAATGAATTATGACAGAAAATTAAAACTGTATCATTTTGGATGTGGAGCTGAGAGCACAGATATATTACAGCTAAACAGTCATTCTTCCACAGTCTGCTGCCCCTTGTAGACTCATGTCTCTTCCCTGACTATTGAGGAATCCTTGGGCAACTCCACCTCCCTTTGATCTTTTGGGCACATACAGTAATCTTTCCCCCAGCACCCAAGGAACCAAGAATGCAATCATCAGCACCCAGTGTGCTGAGTGAGTTTTCACAGGAAACAGAAGAGGTTATTGTTGAATGCATCCTTCTGTGTACCTGAGTTACCTCATTTATATGTCAGATTATGTATCATCTTTCATTTAGATTCTTTCACAGAAAGTGTATGTCTGCTGATTTCATTTCAGAAGGTCAGAGAAGGCAGGGGAAGTGCAGAAGTGACACCTGGTAACAGGGCTGCCTTTCTCTCTAAAATATTTCTCTTGAAACTATCTTCTGGACTATAAATATCTCATCTGTTCTCTTCCTGAAAGGACCAAATCCAGTTCTGCCTCCTGTGAAAGACTGTGCATTTTTCATTAAACTGTCTTTGACTAAACAGTCTGTGGTAAATACAAAAAAAAAGAGATATTTTCCATCTCTGTTGTCTCAGGTGAATGTCTCAGCTACCAGGCTGAACAACGTAGCTCTGTTGTGTAAAGTCTGAGTCAGGGAATTCTTTCTTATTTCCTGAAAAATGCAGGTATTGAAAACATCTAATTCCAGCAAGCCTGTTGTTATTATGTGTTAGAATTCATTTATGTGTCCATGAAAATTGGAAGTCCGTTTTGTACAAGGCTACTCCATCCACCTGAGAAAATGCTTCCATATTGAAGGTTGAACTTTCCAAGAATCCCAAAAGTTTAGGTGTGAAAGGGACAACAAACTGTTCAGTGTTGTGAGCCCTGAGACATTCTGTTACTGCCAGACTCAGAGTTTAAGACTTTTGATGAACTTTATATTTACGTGTCTTCTAATGTTATGTACAGGCAATTCCTGTATATAGATTTTAAGTCTCATTAATCCCTAATTCTTACTTCATTTTTTTTGTGTGGCTAAAAAATTCTATTAAGAGAGAAGAGCCAAAAATCTAGCTTCTTCTACTAAGGGACCAGTGAAAAATACATACTTGTGAAACACTTATTGTACTAAAACAATTCTAGAACAAGGAAAAAAAGGAACTTTGCTTGAAAAGAAAAATATTTGCCCCTTTTATGTTTCCTTTGCTGTTTCAGTTACCTGGATATGAATGAGCCTTATTGAAAAATTAATAACAAGAGCTTACATGGGAAATATCCATTGGATTTTGTATATAAAACATTCTTGTGTAAAGGGCCTGATAAAACAGCTGGTAGGTATTAAGGACCAGCATTCCATATACACAATAAGTAAGTACTATAGTATCCTTCAATGGTATCCTAGAAAACTGTAGTGGTATTGTGTTGGGCTGCATGACCATAATCTCAGTTGTTATAAAACATCATAACTATACCGATCAATGGTAATTTAAACTGGTTGGGGATCAGACATGCAGAGTGGGGGGTTTACCTTAGTTAACTCAAATCAGAAATGCCATCACAATCAACAGGAACAAGATATGTAGACCTCTCCGTAGACCTCTTTTAGATATCTACATGGCCTTAGGCTAGCTGTTTTCTAGCCATGTCTGTTTCTCACTGTTGACCACAAAAGCACCCCAGGGTTACCAGCTCAGATGCAGGCATCTGTGCTGTGGAGAAAAAGCTGCAGTAGAGATTCACCGAGGGAATTATATTAGGCTCATTTCTGAGTAGAATTCCAGCAAAAGGTGGGTAAGCATTATTTAAGTTCTACTTAAACCTCAAAGTAGAGAGAGAGTGCATACATAAGCTCACACATGGGACCTCTGCACTTGAGATCATTTCAGTACTATACAAGTAGCCCTTCTCTCCTGTCTGTGTAGGTGTTTAACGTGTACTATTACAAACCATTGTTGTGATAACAGGGATTCTCCAACCATCTGCTGTAGCCAAGTTTCAATAACCTGGGAGAGGCAGCATGACAAAATCACCCCTGACATATACTGGTCTGATTATATGGGGGCTGATTTTAGCCCTGTATATGTTAGACAGAAGTTTATAATAAGGATTCCTTGTTCACTTCTCTGATAATCTACTTCAACCGTTCTCAGAAATAACTGCTAAAGGCAGATTCACTCCCACTGCTCGGTTTCTCTCTTTCCTTTAAACTGAACCAGACCTGACAGACAATGTAAAACCCTCAAAGTAGCTCTAATCTATTTCCAAAAGATGCCTCAGACTGTACGGTAGCCCAGGATTCTGTTTTGAATAAGCCCATGCTCATGCTATTTGCAACCGAATATTTCTAATGTAAGTGCCTGCAAAGAGGAGGAGGGGAGAGGGGCTCATTAATAAACATGATGGTTTCAGTATTGCATAACTTGGTCAATTTGATCATCCGCTGTGCTCTATCAGGTTTGTTTTATTGTTTGCTTCTGTCTGCACAGTTCCCATTTTGGGGAGCTTTAGTTCCTGGGAGCTTTCATGCTCTCCCCACTTCTAGTACTGTAAACCGGTGGCCTGCTGTTTTAATCACGCCTCTCTTTTTCCAGTGTTGTTTGCGCCCTGGTACAACCCATCTGCCTTGAATCTAGTGCTCCACTGGGGCTGCACACATCTGCCAGCCAGACTACCTTCGTACACAATTACTCAATCCACCGTAAGGCTCTTTAATAGGAAACAAGTGTGACAACGGCAAGCCCTTTTTTCTAGCTCTCTCTCTTTTTCCCCTCTCTCTCCCCCTCTCTCTTTTTATTTTTTTCTTTAAACCACATAGTCAAGCCTCCCTAATAGAGATGAAGCTTGATAGATCCACCCAGGTGTAGGTGAAATGGTAGAGCCTCAAGCGTAATAGATGCTGTGCTCATGTGCTGAAGTTCAGCACAGTGTCCTGAAGGGTTGTCTAGCAGCAGTGAGATGGGTTGCTCTTTGCACAGTTAAAAAGTCAATGAGCTTCCTCCAGCTTACATGTAGGACTAATTTAGAAAGCAACCTGGATCTAGGTGAGCGCTGCAGAACTGTCTCTTCTCTTCAGTGCATGGACAAAACACAGCACACAGTAAGTGGAAAATTTGTGTTTACTTATTTTACCTGGGAATTAATTAAGTGTGTTTACTTTTGAGGGAATCCTCTACAGGCTGGTGTAAAAATGAAGCAGAATAATGTTTGCATGCAGATCCCCTGTGTATTTCTTCCTGTTTCATTTTACGCTGTGCCCTTGTCCTGCCACTTCAGCCTGATTGCTCAGACCATACTGCTGTTCTGAAGCAGCTTTCTTATCTAAAACTGAGCTATATAAAGATATCAGTAACATATAGGTCCATTTCTCTGTAAAGATATATGTCTGTACAATATCTGGTTACAGAGCAGAAGTAAGGTTTACTCATTTTTATTATAAAATGCATAAATGAAAATTCTTAAATAAAGAAAGCAAAATATTCTAGATGCTCCTTTTTTTCCTTTTCTCTTTTTTTTTTTTTTGGGTAGGGGGTAGAGGAGAAAAAGGAGGAAGCAAGAGTTAGAAATGTTAGGCTTTAAAAAATAAAAGTAATTTAACCTGAAAAAGAAAGCGTCATTATTTTGTTCACCAAACCATTGATTCAAATGTATTTAGAATATTGCCAACTACAAACAAACAAACTGCATCAACTACAGTGATAGAAAAGCTTGAAACAAAAAAAAAAAAAGAGAAGGTTGCTTGACTAAAATGCAAGAGGCATATTAGAACCAGATGTATAGAATCTCAACTTTGACTCCACAGTCTTTCATGCTTGGTTTAAAGCAGCCTTAAAATTGCCTTTACTTTGCATTTACAACTTTGGATTCGCTGTTAAACTGTGCTTGAACTTGAAGTCAAGATTTGATCTTAGCACATACATATTCTTCAAGACTTCTACCAGAGTTTTACTTTGCTATTGGGAGTCTGTTTACTACTGTACTGTATATCCTGAAGCACATTAACAAGCTTGCTGTGATGGACTTTCAGGTGGAATGTCAGCCAATGTAAAAGAATGTGTCCATTGCATATACAAAATGTTCTCTCTGAAAAATAAACACATGCAGTATGAAAAAGGGTCTGCTGGCACTTCAAGCAGATGATGACACAGTGTAAGAATGCATACCAGAAGTATGTCTGAATTTATTTTCTGGAGGATCCAATGAGATGACACTTCTCACTTTAAGCTTAATTTATTCTGAACTATTACCCAGGTTGGTGGCTGTTGTCAACACTGGAAGTGGAACAAATAAGTCTGTACAGTTATACCTATAAAATGTCTTTCAGTAGTATTCCTTTGTGCAGAAGAGTTATTTTACTCACTCTTAGACAGACAAGTATCTATGATCCTTTTAATTAGCCATGAGTTTAGATTGCTACATTTATCCATTGTGCAAAATAGTCATTAGCCAAATTCTGCTGTTGAAAAACATCCAGTCTTATAAGAGTAAGATTCTAAATATGGTAGTTTAAAAGGGATGAAGTTGGAAGTTTAGGTAGGCAAAGCAACCATCTCAGAAGAAATATTTAGACCTGCAGTTGCTGGCATCAGACAGCGGTCAATGTCTACCCCCTACAGGGAGAGAATCTAATTTCATTGTGCCTCCTCTAGTGCATACGAACACTGGAGTAGTTCAGTTCATACTCTCGAGCAGTGCAGTTGTTCTCTAGCTCCAATAACTGCCCCTTAATGGCAAGGTCAGACTGTGATTAATAGAAATTCATTTTCAAAGAACTAATAAATGGCTTAACTAATAAATAGCAATAGGCATTTTCTCTGTCTTTGATTGAACCCAGTGGAAAATGGCTTTTAGGCTTTAAAAGCCACATTCACCAGTGCCTTTCTTTCACAGTTGCAAAGTGCAAGTGTGAACTCACAAGAAAATCCTGCTTACCTCACGATAGCTGCATAATGTACATAACTTGAATAAAAACTTGCAACAAACCACACATAGTAACACAATGTAAAAAATGGTTTTAGATGTTGCATGATAGCTATGATGTTAAGCTACAACCAAATGCAAGTGATGTGCGTTATGGGGCACTTTTTCCCTATCACACTCACATCAAGTACTCTGTCAATATTTAGATCAAAGTAAATTACTCTGATTTTTCCAATTTAACATATTTTGAGTGGTATTTTGTTTTAAGTCCAAGTCATTGTTCTGTAAGGTGTTTCAGGATAAGAACAAAAAAGGACGAAGATGCTACCAATTGATAAGTCTCTATTTACATAAACACACTTGACAAATTTTATCCCACTTTGCTAATTATTTAATTCAAGAAAACTTAGTGCTATGTGTTTTAATCATACATAATGTGTTGCTATTGGGTTTTAATGTGTGGGGTTTTTTAATTCAGACATTAATCACTTGCACATAAACTTCAGCTTCATCTACTATGTATTCTTGCAATAGAACAATTTTAAAATATTTTAAATAATCACCATGTGCTACCTTTTCTTCCCATTTGTTTATTATGACTGTGAGTTTTGAGTGCATGCAGTGTAACCACTTAATCTACTGCTTTCCTCTCTTATCATCTTTCTGAGACACACACGTATACTCAGTAGAAATGCAGTGTCCTATGGTTTCTCTCCACTTTGAAATATAGCTTTGGATCTTTCAAGACCTCTTCTGGTAGCTTCAGTGTCTAAAATAATTTGAACATGAAAACCAGGGAATTTACATATTAGAGTGCCTAATCCTGACCTAAAGTACAACTCATGAGTGTAATAGAGATCTTGCTTTATGCATAAACTTGATTGTAATTAAACTTACCCAAAACAGGGCAAGTAGTATTATGCTGGGTAACAATGTTTATTTCTGATATTAGTTAGTGCTGACTGTGTACTTTTTAGCAATATCTGTCACTGGTCTTATTATACCATCTATTTTTACAATGAATTTAGTGTGTGAAAAAAAATACAATAAAGATCAAGATCTGAAAAAATATTCAGTTTTGAAAGCACAGGTTTCATGTTATTCACCTACGCGTTCAGACCTAAGTTTGTCTTCATTAGGTCTTTTGTTTAAATGCATGAATACAACCCTAGGAGGCTTAGTTTAGGCACAGTCATTTGAGATTTTTAGCTATATTAGTTCTGTGTTCAACCAACAGCCCAATGGCAAACTGTCAGTTATACTTAAATTTATAACAGAAGTGTAGTGTCTAACACTTCAGTAATCTATAGTAATAAAAAATTTGTTAATTAATCAGTAGTCATTATAAAAGTACTTTGTTAATAGGCATAACTTGACCATATTGTTTACTAAGGAAACTTCACTGAAGACATAAATATTAAGCAAGTCCTTTTTCTATTTATAACTAACATTTCTACAGAAGGCTTTAATTTTGCTCCCATTTGCTAGTGTAGTGGAAGCTATAGGTATTGTATGACACAATGAATCCTGTATTATCTTCTTTGATACTATTACCCATGGATGCTAAAGATTTAATGAGTCTTAAACTGAAAAAGATGTACAAAAAGTGCTTATAGGCATAACAATGTGTTACTGATGAGCATCAAAAGATTACCAGGATATTAGCTAAGGTTACAGGAAAACCTCAAATCATCTATGTTCCACAAATCCAAAATATTTTCCATAAACAACCACTGAAGAAATTTTCTCTTCATCTCTATTATTCTTCAAACAAATCATCAGTTCTAGGCTGATCAGATCTTTGTTCTGTTAAGGCCAATGCGCTAGTTAGCAAGCATTGCTAGTGCTGTCACATTAAAATCACACAGTTTACACCAATACACTGTAGATCTACAAATTTTACTTTCCCAAGTCTTGGTTACTTCTGTGAATTTAGGCAGAAATGAGTATAATTTAGCCTTCATTCTTTTTACATTAAGTAAGCATCAATCCTGATTTGATACATGATCTGTTACTTAGAGCATTTTAGGTACTGCTATGGAAACTAAGCCTTTGATCTGGAAAGCTTAGGTCCAATGATATTTAGGTTTTGCTAGTGAATATGTGACACATACTTTTTAAACAATGTTTAATACCAAGTAGTTCTGATTCAAAGATAATATTTTAGGAATCTAGATACAATAAAAGATTTCTTGTTGCTGTCATAAAATAAATAATAAACTAAATATAGAAACTAAAATGACTCAAATAAAAAAAATATTTCTCAATCTTTCTTGTGCATTCAGACAACGACACATTTTGTGTCTTGCTGCTCTGTATCAGAATGAAAGTTTTAAAACACCATAAAGCGGTTCCTTTTGCTTATTTAGTTGAGTGGTATCACAGTAAAGAGGTGTTGATTTATTGATTGCTGATACTTTTTTCCTTAATATATGGAGTTGCAGATGTTTGCATAAAGTGCTTGTATGAAATCATGCTGTCATTCTGATTTATTGTTCTGATGCTCTAGTACTAGTTTGTCAAGTTGTTTTCCTCATAATTAGTAGTAGGTTGGTCTTCAACAGAGGTGAGCAGCTTAAATACTGATGGCAGTAGGTACAAGTATTTAAGAGTAAGGGAAATAAACTGCAAGAAGAAATTGAAAATCATGCTTTTCTAGAGCTAAGCTGTGCATTACCATCCTCTTCCTTTGAGGCACTCAAGTGCAGATGTTATTAAAACAAACAGCAAAGGAGTGTATTCTAAGAACATGCCTCTGTCCTTGTTCTAAAACTGTGAGTTCACTTGAAATGATTAATGGGGAAGGTTTTCTTTTTTTTTATTGCTGTTCTTTAAAGGGTGATAAAGATATATGAACCCCCTGATATGCACAAATCCCATGCACAAGTATGAGCTTGTTTCAGTAGCTTATACTCTGGTGTAAAACCTCAGAAAAGAGTGGTAAGGAAACCATGAATCAGAATAATTTATTTTTCTTCTTTTTTCCCTTTTTTAAATTTTTCTTTAAATGTAAGAGTGAAAGAAAAGATACAACTAGACAATAATAGGATGAGTTTATGTGCTTTTCCAAATCTTAATTTGTATTTACCATATAAAATTCAACTCAAGTTTTGTCTCATTTGCTTTCTCAGATTTAAACCAGCACTCAATTTTTATTTTCAACAGTTTTAAAGCAACATCAGCTACAAATTTTATTACTCTGACAACTTTGAAATAAAAAACCTGTAAAATAGGGACAAACTGACCAACAATAATACACATAGGAAGGGTTGAGGTCAAAAATGTATTTGTTAAATTTCTAAAAGTTTGTGTTAAAATTTAAAAGCTCCATGATTGTAAACCAGTCTTTGAAACATCAGCACAGCAAATTCACATGATGCATATCACAGATGTGTGTCATACCTGTATAATAACATTAATGTTACCCTCAAAATTTACATTGGAGAAAATAAAAGAAACATGCATCCTACAAAGTAATGTGATTTCTACCTCAGTTTTTTTACCTCAGTAAGTTTTCTTACAGTACAAATAGACCCTTTCCATCTGGAGATTTGATATGTGGTACAGTTTTAGTAATGCTGGCTTTTAAATCATAGGCCTTATGCATTCACACAAACAGATTTTCTTCTCAATGCTGTGGCAATTGAACCTGTTTCTATAAATCATGTTGTATAACATTCCTAAAGAATTAGTCTATATATAGTAAATATATTAGTAAATATAAACTATAATCCTGTTCCAAAGTAATCCTTGAAGCTGGCTCTTTGAAATATTGCTTGGCATACCTACTGTCCTAGTCAAGATTTTGAAGTGAACAAACAAAAGGACACAAAAGTTACAGATGAGCCTGTCACCAACAATACCACTTCTATCCCATTCAGAGTCTTCCAGTGTGATCCCAAAGAGTTTTCCTAGTCCAACCTGCCCTATCACAAAATGGGGTATTCATCTCATGATCCCAGGTGTCATGCTTTAAAATACCACTTAAGCATCAGAAACACAGCCTTCACAATATTTCACATGACTTGAGATGAAAACAAAACAGAATAATAGTCACGTTTAAGGGACATAGAGATGTCACATGAAGCCTTATGACTCTCCAAGCCAAACACTATGCAAAATGGGTGTGAGCAAGACATGAGGGCCCTCTGGTTTGCAGAGCATCTAGCTCTTTAGAGCAGTCTATTTCAGTTTGTTTCAATCAGCTAGACAAAAAGATTCATCCTTGCAGATTTTCCATTGCACAGCTAAAAAGTGATACAGTGCTTTGATGTTGATTTATAAAAAGGATAGGCTAGGACAGACAGGAGTTATATGGCTTGTTCTACTTGAAAAAGAATCACACTTTCAACTTTATTAGTGGAAAAAAACTCACCCTTAATTTAATAGAGATGGTGTTCATTTCTCTTTGATGAAGCAGAGATTTGAGAAGGCTGTGCAGATGGCCAGCACTGCAGACATCAGCTCTGTCAGGGCTCCTTACACATCTACAAGGACACAGTATGCCAACAAAGCTTGATGATGCATGGATCAGTGCCTCCATGTCTTCACAGGCCAAATTTCCATAAGCTGATGAGCTTATGTGTGAGGTGGCAGATATATACCAAGCAAAGCCCTGTTTATTATTTCATAGAACTAGTTGTGGTACCTCAGTATACCCATTTGTCCGGTTACAAGAAACTCCTTCCAAGAGACCTTACTTGGCAGCCATTTTAGTAGACTAAGACAAAGATTTAATGACATATCAAGTGAACTACTCTGTTATCACTGCAATGACTCCCTTCACACCAAGTTTAAAGCATTTTAACAGGGTATTGTGGGAAAGCAGACACAGCTGATGCCCATATCGGGGTGGAGGGTTGGGGGGGGGTAGTGCAGAACGGTGAAGGGGATATAACTGCTGTCTCCACAGATAAAATTCTGCCAAAACTCACAATGACTTCCATAGTGCTTGGATTTAGCAGAGTGTTTTGATTGAGCACCTTTACAAAGAGCTAAATCCCTATATATCTGCATTTGTAAAAGTGTATGTCAATTACACTCCATGTTATTAGATATAAGATTTTGTAGGCTACACATTTAGTTATTGCTACCAGTCACAAATTTGATGAGGGATGAAAACAACCATTTGCAGTAATTAGTACAATCTTACAGAAAGCATAGTTTTATGAACTTGATAATCTTGAGTGTTTCAGATTTGTTTGGGTTTAAAAATGCCAGTGGCTACTTGTCAAAACTCATTTGTAAATCAAAATTGTTTTTTCAGTTCTACACCTGCAAGACAAGTGTTCAAAACTTGTAAACTTTTTTATAGATGTATTTTTTTGGCCTTCAGATGCAGTGGAAAAAGTCCAAGACAATTTTTTATGGCTGAATCATAAACACTTGAAAAATGGAGTTTGTTGTGAAAATGCGGACATAGCTTCAATTATTGCAGCATGAATGATTTTATTATACACTATCCACAGAGTCTATACATACAAGTACCTGCTCTAGTGTTCTAATATTGCATTTAAGAAAAAAAGCTATTACTTAGCAGATATAAAAAGCTAAGTACAAATAGGCTAAACCAATACCTTTATGGTGTTTGAAAACCAATATGGAATGTTATTACCACATAAAAGGGTTTATACTTTAGAAGACTCAAAGGTACAGAGGACTAGCTAAAGCAATAAACTGCTCTGGTGTACTTAATTAAAAAGCTTCAAGTTACTGAAGTCATTTGAAAAACAGAAGGTTTGACTCTTTAAGGTAATTTTGCCCTCTTCTGTTAAGTGCTTATCAAGTGTTAAAGAATTAAAATGCCGTCCCAGCAGTTTAAGTAGAGAATAATTTGCTTTTTTTCTATTGAAGGCAATTCTTTATGCTGTCAACTTAGACATATGTAATAAAATGGGCAATGTGGATATAATTGGGTGACATAGTTGGGTTTAATGTACCTTTAATTAACTGGAACTGTAGAGGAAACTGGGAAATCAGTATTGAGACGTTTCAGAAAATAATTTTTTTATGTCACTCTATTTACATAAAGAGGTGGAATTCTTTGCAGAGAAAAGCAGAGAGCATTGTTAAAATATATTCCCAGTTTATAAACACAGAATTGCAGAGTAGATTTTGATTCAGTCCCTTGAAAGACTAACCCTCAGGCTGGCTTTATTAGTGAAACTAGAAAGATTATGAAGATGAATGGATTTCAGTAAATGTTTCTACACTGTTTAGTTTTAGTGTTATTGTGCATGATCCATTTTTTTCTATTTTTGGTTTGGGGGGGGTGTTTGTTTGGGTTTTTTTCCCTTTTGTATTTTTTTTTCTTCCTAAAATGGTAGTACAACTTCATGAAAATGCCTTTTTTTGGAAAGTCTAGAGTTTGCATGCAGTTTCCCAACAAGAGATCGTGTAATATATATGGCTAAATGAAGGCTATCATGTTTCTTGTGTCAGAGATCTACATAGCATGGTCCTTGGCATGGTTTGTGCTGTGAGGTGATACCAGCCAACAGCAGTCAGTGAACAGCATTTCCCTGGGCCCCATTCCCAGGACATGTTCTGGAGCCAAATGCCATGAGGTGGGTGGTTTGGACTCCAAGCCAGGTCTGTGCCATGCTTTGGGAATGTCCACCTGGAGTGAGCTGTTGACTTCCCAGACCATGTACAGGGTCCAGCATAGCACAAAGAGACTAAGCAGAAGCAAGAAAACTACTTCAACCATAGAAACATAGAAATCATTGCTTTGTTTACTTATCTGCTGTGTTTGTAATTCTGCTGTTTTACCATCTATGACATATATATAGGATTTAGTATTCAGGTAACATGGACAACAAAAACGTTAAGACTTTGTCACCAACTCAGAGGAATATGCATGTTGAGGTCCTATCTGGTGCCAGCATGCTTTTATGACTGCAAAGAAATGCAGAACAGGTAGATTTTTAATTACTTGGAGGGAAAGGAAAGAACTTGTTGACAGCCAGTTATAAAGCTGTATAACCAAACTTACAGGATATAGGATTTCATTTGCTCTGAGTTCATTCCTATTTTAAGTCCAATAGTCAGAATTAGAACACTTGATAAAAAATCCAGGTTGTTACAACAGTTAATTACCATTTCTGGATTACTGATTTTAGTTTTTCTAACTACATTTCTGACATTTCCAACCATTCATTTTTGTAATGTGATTGTCCTTGTGTTTAATAGTCCTCCTCTCTTTCTTTTTGTCTAAAAAATCTGGATTTTTTTTCACAGATACTGGTCCCAGATTGATTTCTGGGTATATAGATTCTCTATATACTCAGTAGGCTGAGGTAAAAATTTCCATTAGATGATTCATTTCTGGGTTGTTACTGTTGCTCTCTGGACATAACTCTTCCTTTATGCTGAAAGTCCAGTAGTAACTATAGGAGGACTCTGTACTACTCATTTCCAACCTTGAGATGCCTGTATTAGGTATTTGATGATGCATGTGATAAATCTGGAGCTAAATTAAAAAATCTTATTTTCTAAATCATGTTCTCCACCTCTGCTCATTTTCTGAAATCCTCTGAAAAATGGGCACCAGACCAGGAAACAACATCCAATGGTAGCTACACTAAGAAAAAAAAAAAAACAACAAAAAACACAGGACTAATTTAATTTCAGTAACAAATAGGTTTTTTCCTTGTTTTTTATTGCAGCCTTTCTCTTCATTTCAGTACAATTAAAGAAGTAATTTCATCAGTTACATTCATCTGGCTTTCTTGTTTTTCCTGAGATTCACATTTTGCATCAGCTCTTGTAAATTAAAATCAGTCCATGTAAAGATTTAGGTCTCAATAAGTTTGTATTTCATTTGGTCATAATCTTTTGCTTTAATTAACTGTATTTTGCCCATACTCCATAATGCAAGATAATATTTCAATCAATCTTCAGGGTAGTTTCATGAGTGGATATTATGTTTCTTCTGCATGATATATATTAGGTGACATCAAATATAGTAAGATCCCATGTAGTTATTCGAAATTAGTGTCTACAAAGCTATTTAGTAATCTACTTTAACTTGTAACAAAGATGCTGAATAAATTTATAAATTATTTCTTCATTATTTTCAGAACACTGGAATGCAAACCTGTAGTGGGGCAAATTTTCAAATACAGCATGAATTTTGCACACACTATAAAGTAGTAGAAGGGGGAAGAATATGGTGTATTCTAGGGAGCAATATGATCTTCATATAGAAAAGAAATTTCCTGCTTCTCAGACGGGTATGTTCAACAGTTGTTACTATTTCACTGTGGTAATGCATTTAAACAAAATATGGACACAGAAAAAGAAGTAAAGCTTGCTCCAGAATACTTAAAAATAAGTAAAAACTTAAGTGGTGTGGCAGCCTAATATTTCATTTTCCGATGACTACAGTGAATGTAGGAAAAGGTCAGTGACAAACAATGAATCCACTCTTCTGTTCTCAGCTGCCCTAGTGCAAATCTAAGGATGTTTCTTTCCTGCAAAGGTTAACTTCAGGGAACAACAATGCCATCAAACTCCTTGCAACTATACAAGCAAAAAGCAAAGCAAGCCTGAAAACAATGGAACAGATATAAAAGGGGCCAATTAGTCATATCATGGATAAAATTAAATATGACACAAATAAAACTAATCATGTCCTTGCTTTCAGTTCAGATTTTGTTAATTTAGGAGCCCTTGGAGGTAGCCTAAATTACAAGTATTATGCTTAGTTTGATGAGATTTTTTTACCCTGTTTTTTTTATGGCTTCATGGGCTAGATCCCCATCTGGCACAACTAAGACTTGTTATTACCTTTTGTAGGGCTGGGAGCATTTTACATAATGGAGGATCAGGCACCCCAGTCAGATCTGTTGGCTAGCTAACCATATCCTTGGATAGTTTGGGGTTGGTTTTTACTTTCTTCTTTTTTTTAATATATGAAAAAAATTAGGGTTTAATCTCACACCATTTCTCTACAAGCTTCAGGAAGTAAATACTACCATACAATTCTCATGAAAGAAAAAGGATAACTAACAGCTTTTTCAGTCTCTGTAAAACAATGACATGAAAAATGGAGAGGGGAAAACCCCTCTTTTATTCTGCAGCGGTGCAAATGTGTTTTGTAAGGCAGCCTTGATCTCCCAGTTTCCAAATCCTGGAACTAGATACAGTTCATCACAGTCTCTCATTTAGTATGTGTCTTTCCCACACAAACAGAAACACAAACATGCAGGGGATGCTATCTATCCAGACCTTGTAATAGTATGAAGTAGCTCTTTTATTGTGTCTGTAGCATAGCACATGGTACAAGGAATAATAGGTCTCAGCTGGCACTTGAGTAATACTAGTTATAATTACACCCCTGAAAGATGCATTAAGAGAACATTATTATTATGGTGCAGTTAATCACTTCGCTGTTGCAATATGCTGGAATCAGTGTCACTTGCTCATATCCCCCTCACCGTTTGCATAGCATGTGTAGTGCCAACTTTGTGAGGCATTTTTCAGTGTTTTTTCTCATCATCATTTCAAGTGTGACTGAAGATCATGTCGTAAGTACAATAAGCAAGCTCACTTTGATGACAGAATTATTAATATCCATGGGTCTTGTTTTTCTGTTATGTCAGTTCTTCAGAAGTATGAATTTAGATGTACAACTTTTGAAATAGAAGTGTGTTGTTTCTGAGGGATCTTTTATCAGTAACATGCTCTTCCAACTGATTTACATGGTTCATAATGTACATCTACATGATATTTTCAAAAGACAATTCCTCTAACAGATTTTTTATGTCATCAAATAATGTATTACTTTAATGAGGCATTTACCAAATATTTACTCTGCTTCCCCTTGTGAGGAAGTTATAGATCACAATAAAGTGTCCCCTCAGTCTCCTCTTCCCTGAGATGAACAAACCAAGTGACTTCAGCTGTTCTTTATACAGCTTCCCCTCTAGATCTTCACCAGCTTCGGGGCTTTCCTCTGGAGGCTCTCCAACAGCTTAATAGACTTCTTATATTGTGGTGTCCAAAACTGCACACAATACTTTAGGTGAGGCTGCACCAGCACAGAGTAGAGTGGGACAATCACCTCTCCTGACTGACTAAGAAAGCAGTGCCTGACACACTCCAGGGCATGGTTGGCCTTTGTGGTTGCCAGGGCACACTGTTAACTCATCTTCAACTTGCCACAGACCATAACCTCCAGATCCCTCTCTGTGGGACTTCTCTCCAGCCTCTCACTCCCCAACCTGTATGTACATCCAGGGTTGCCCTGCCCCAGGTGCAAAATCCAGCACTTCCCTTGTTAAAATTCATATGGTTGGTTATTGCCCAACCCCTGAATCTGTCCAGATCTCTCTGCAGGACCTCTCTGCCTTTGAGGGAGTCAACAGTTTCACTCATTTGCAAACTCTTAGCGTAACTTCCAGTCCTGTGTTCAAGTTGTTCATGAAGATATTGAAGAACACTGGGCCTAAAATGGAGCCTTGGGAAACCTCACAGGTCGCTGATGTAGCCCCATTTATTACAGCCCTTTAAGCTTGACCCATTGGCCAGTTGTTCACCCATCACATGATGTATTTATCTAGCTGTAAGCTGGACATTTTGTCTAGAAGGATGCTGTGGGAGATAGTATTGAAAGCTTTACTGAAATCCCAACAGATTACATCAACTGGCCTCCCCTGGTGTAGGTAACCTTGTTGTAAAAGGAAATTAAGTTTATTAAGCAGGACATTACCCTCATGAAATCATGCTGGCTGTGACCAGTGAGGGTGTTGTCTTTCAGATGTTTTTTAATAACTCACAGGATAATCTTCTCTATAATTTTACCAGGTACAGAAGTAGGACTAACAGGCCTGTAGTTAATAGAGTCATTCCTGTTGCCCTTCTTGAGTATTTGGGCAATGTCTGCCAACTTCCAATTGATTGGGACCTCCCCAGATTCCCATGAGCCTTTAACAAGTAAACACATTTCAACAAGTACACTTAAAGAAGTGATATATGCAGACACAAAGTTTGAGCATGCCTCATCAATCCTTTCCCGTTTTTGAACTATTTAATTTTTAATTAATTGCATATTTTTGTATTGGGACAATTACATTTTATTGGCTTTAAAGAGACAAGGTTAGGTGTTGCAAATGGTAGTATGCCATTTTTAACACTTGCTGAGAGATTTTCCTAGTTGATCACAAAGAAGGCATTTTCTGCAGATGGTGTTTTCCTGAAAAATCCCTAACATAATCCTTCCATAATACCAGCAGCTGTAATAATACCATTAATAACCACTTGACTACTTAATCAACATTTATTGGTTTGCAGTGGCTTTTCCCAGTATTTTCAAAATGCTTTTATGCAAGAGTTGGCAGAAACTTTTTGACAAAGTGACTTTTTTGTGTGAGAAAAATGTCAGCTTCACAGAGAAGGAACTTTTGAGAGGAATGTGTTACCTCTGAGGACAATCCAACCAGAGCCCAATTCTTAAGTAAAGTACAAGATTATAAGTTGTGTAGGGCACAAGTGCAGAGACAGAGAAACACATTCAAGTCGTTTGGGCACTCAGGTCATCTCTTTAGGCTGTTGTTTTGCCTGCTGAATTCTCTACTCTTCAGGTGAGAGGGTCAGAGATCATCTTCTTTCCACCAACTGGTGGCCTCTGGAGCATAACTTGCTGTGGTTGAAGGTGTCCAAACTGACATCGCCTCAGCTGAGGCTGGTTAGGGAAGAAAGCAACTCAGCTTAATCTGCAAGTACCAAGGACCATCACTGAATCAGAAGCAGAGCTATAGATAGTGTAGGACAAACTTCTAAATCTCTTCTTGATTTTCATTATTTTGATTAAATTAATTCTCTTCTTAATTTTCATTATTTTGGAATCATTGATTCTCTTCTTGATTTTCACTATTTTGGTGTGATTTGATTTTAAACTATTATTGTTTTTTAAACATCCTGCCTTGCAAAGGAGGAAAATAGACTAAAAAACCAAAACCAAACAAAACCACAAAACAAAACAAACCCACCACCAAATATTTTCACAGCAAAAAATAAGAGAAAAAAAGGACAGAGATGCAGGTAAAGAAAACTTCTATCAAAAGCAAAGCAGATGGCTGTACACATGGGCTGATTTCATTCTGGATTTGTTTCTGGATGTTTTGTTTTGAGACTTTAAGCCTTTTGGCCTGAAACATAGTAAAATGAAATCACTGAAAAAAAAGCCTTAGAACTCTGACTTTCTTCCAATGGTGTTACTGAGATTTTTTTCCAGGTGTTTAGGCTAGATTTTTGATCCACTCTTTATCTCTCTACCCCGAGTTTTTCTTTCAACCAATATTATTTCTATAGTGACCCTTACCAAATACAGTACCAACCTGGTGAGCAGAACTGATAATTTCCAAAGCTTCCACCTCTACCTGTTAAAGAAGAGTCAATTTGTTTAGGCTGAGAAGTTTATCATGGAAAAGGTACAAGACCTATGTAAAGATAAATAAATATGATGTTATTTACCCTCTTTTATGACAGTGGAACATCACAGCAGGACCTGAAAGTATTGGAAATGTTTAACAGGAAACAATCAGCTAAAAGTAGAATGAGGTCTTTTTGTCAATTATAATGTATAATAATGAATACTTGTATTAATATGAAGATTATGAAAAACTCCAATCATTAGAAGGAAGCTGATTTTTTTGTTCTTCTGTGCCTGATGAGCATAATCAACATCAGTAATTCTCAAACACCAGAATACTCCCATTGATTGGTGGAAATTTATAACTCTGTTGTGGGTTATCCCCAGTAGGCTTCAAAGCCCCACACAGCCACTCATTTACTCCTTACAGCAGGTAGAAGGGCAAAAGTAAGAAACTCATTGCAATCTAATAAGTAAAGGAGACAAAAAAAAAAAAAAATAAGTGATACAAAAGCAATCTCTTCCCTATCAGTCAACTGATGTCCAGCCAGTTACATATAAAACTCCTCTCTAGCTTTTATAGTTGAGCATGACATCATATGGTACGGAGTATTCCCTCAGGGCAGTTGGGGTCAGCTGCCCCAGTTGTGTTTTCTCCCAGCTTCTCATTCAGCATCATCCTATTCAATGACAGTGCAGCATTAGAAACAGTGAGGGCCTTGATGCTGTGCAGGTACTAGTCAGCAATAGCTGAATCGGTGTGCCAACAGGATTGTTTTAGTCACAGTTCCAAAGCATAGAAAAATAGGAGCTACTGTGACAACATTAACTCTATTCCAGCCCAAATCAGTACAATCACTTAACACTTGCTAGTACATTAAAGGTATTTTTCTCAGAGGGAAGTGTTTAAGAGGTTGATATTCAGGCAAATATTTGTATGACTTCTTGTGTTCCTGAAAATTCAGTGAGAATGGTTGTAGCAAATTCTTATATGAATCCTTTCACTTCAAATACTTTTAATTATATAGGGATAGTTTGATGAGATTAAAACCTTTCATTCCAAAACTCTTCTGGCATAACTAAAGATAACTTTTTGTCAAGTCATATGTATTAAAACCAAATTAATATTAAACTACATTCATACATCCATTAACATACCTAGTTTGGAACAATATGGGATGTAGATTTTCTTTAACGAAAATCTGGTAAAAGTCCCAGGACTCTGATGGATTTATAGTTTTCATTGTCATTGAGACAAACCCCATTTTTTTTGTAATGTTTCCTATGCAAGCCAGATATGATTTGGCTAAATTTCACTTTCTGTCATTTGATACAAAATAAAGTACAACTGAAATTAAAACTAAAGGTTATGAACACATATAAAACAAAGTTAAGGTGAGGCAAAGGTTGGGGAAATGTTTTATATAAAACTTTTGGATTCTAAGCCTAGAATTACTGAAAAACATTGAAATGTGTTTGGCATTTCATAATTCTTAATTTCCCAGATTTTCCATTTTATCACTGAAGGTTTCTTGCTTTTTTGTAGCATAAGCAGTCATCCAGCAGTTATTAATGCCTAATTAAAACCACAGTTATGAAGAAGGTCCCCGAAGTGCCCCTTTAGGGATGCTAGTGTATCTTTTCAAGGCTTGTGTCTCTTTCTGCTGTTTCTAAGATGCAGATAGCTGAGTCACAGTAAATGCTAATTTCTGTAATGAGATTGCCTCATGCAGTAGCATTCCCTCTGGACTGAAGAACTGACAGTGTTGCAAATACATCAGCTCATTTAGAAGGACCTGAACCAGTATTAATCTGTCATGTCCTCCAGGCAAACCAGGTAACAGAAAAAGCAAGGGAACAGTCAGCTCAACAGATAAGTTTTCTCCATGAAAACAAAGCTGTTTTATACTTGTCATTTCAACAGTTTAGGTCAAAAGTGACATAGGAAAACAAACACAATGGAGACTTTTCTAATTACTTTTTTTTTTCTTTATATTTGATACACTCCACGGTCTTCCTGCACTGTCTCATGCACCTTCTTAATCTCTTTCTCTCCCACTTTTCTGGGCTCTACATTCCTGTTCTACTGCTGTTCTGACTCATATGTTGCATTTGTTCACATCCTCTTCTTTTATTCTGCCTCATGGAACTTCTTAGTCTCCTGTTTCTGTTTTACCTTGGTTTTACTGAACAGTACTTTCCTATTGTTGTATCTTTTCCTTTGTATGATATATTTCTAACATGGTTTTTGCTTTCATATGTCATTCATCAGTTCTTCTTCTCAGATACCTCTGAAAATATGTTAATCCTGTCAACCTCAACTACTTAAAGTCTTTACTTTAGTATCTTTTCAATTCTTTTTATACTATAAAATGCCTTATGATGAAGTTTTTGCAGCAGATGCTGAATATGTTAAATGGTTAGATCAAGGATGTTGTTCATACTGAAAGAGAGAATGAAAAGTGCAGAAAAGGCAGGTGGAAGACTTAGATTCCTTCCTGAGCTTGACATTCATGTCTCTGGGCTGGTTTCTCCTTTAAATTGTCTGTCTTTCTTGTTTGTTTAAAAAATACTCAATGTTTGTGCAATATTTACCATGGTACTGGTAATAGTAATGAATATATGATGAAATGCCTTCTTTTGTATGCACTAAGAAGTGACTAGAACTAAGATTATCACTACAGAACCATGGCATATTACTTCAGCCTCAGGTATAGATTTATAGATAATATCCTTATTCTTTCTTCCTTGTCTTACATTCTTGCATATTGGTTGTATACACTGGCAAACACTTGCTACGTTTCATCTGAGGGATAGCTGTACTTTGATGCTTGATGAAGTGATCCTTTCACCTATTTTCTGCTATAAATCTCTTGGTATAGAAAGCAACATATGAAGATATGTAGAAATTCACTCATTCCAATCTACTTGTAAAAAATGAAAGCAATGAAAATATAAATAATAAGTTACAGATAATAAAATTCTGTGAGGAACAAATTAGAAAAAAATACTGAATTATTTAATTCTATCTACCCTTGGATTTTTAAAAAAACTTTTCTTTGGGTGACTCATTCATCAAATGTTGAGGTCAACAAATAATGTTAACATACAGTAAAAATTCCTAATGACCACCAGTTGCATGTAAAGTATCAACATTTTGCTTATTGTATACGACACAGAAGGAGGAAGTAACACAACCTGCATTTTATTACTTGAATCAGATGCAAAGGGTTTTCAAAACTTCAAATTCAACTGAAAGCAGCTGTTGGGAAAATATCATTACATTATACCTTAAGCTACAAAAGCCAATTTAATGGTGACATTTTATTTTATTCATATGGTCCCTTCTTTTATTCTGTCTAACCCAGTAAAGCCTGTGGAAATTGTATCTGGATGAAATCACCAGAAGGTGAAGGGCCCATGACTAAAAACATTCTTTAAAGATTATTCAGGGTTACAGTCAAATGGAATAGCAGCACTAACGAGAGCAAAGGTCTCCACAGTTACAGGAAGTAATATTACATCGTTTAGCAGTACCTGTAAGAAAACACAGCCTTGTTACTAGATTTGGTTAAATGTCAATTAAATGTACAAAACCATTAGATAGTATAGTAAACACAGGTATTTAAAAAGGGGTGTGGCATTTGTCCATATCAACATACTATGGTCTTTGCCAGTGGGATTAGTTCACACCTCATTCGCTTCAATTTATAGCTGTCGCACTAGCTTAATTAACTGTTCCCATTATTTGAGTGAATTACTTTTGATTTGTCTCTCATCTCAGATGTTAGTTAATACATTTACTCTATATGGTGACTGAACACTACCATTGTACTTTTACCTTTAAGTTTAATAGAAGTAAGAAAAAAACCATGTGAGTAGTCATTCAAGTCAGAGCACAGTTGTGCCTGTGCTAGTGTCCAGCTCATGGCTATGGTCAGCAGAGGACTGTTAGAGGAGTGTGAAGAAAAAGTGACTCTGCCCTTTGACACCTCCCCTGGTTTCTGGACTGCAGGTCCATCTCAACCTTCTGCTTGATATTCCTCAAAAAATTCCCTGAAACTGTCTGTTACCTTCTTAAACTTACTTGGACTTTTTGTTTCCACAACAGTCTGTGACAGTTAGCTTCATGATTTAAAGTTTCCTTATATGAAAAAAAGTATTGCTTCCTTTTGTTTTCAACCTGCTGCCAGGTGCCCTGCTGAATTTGTTATAAGAAATGCTGAATAATTTCTGCCCAATCAGCTATTAAGAACAGAAGAGATTAAAGCACAAAACTAACTTATTCTTTCTTTCATTCCAAAGAAGCAAAACCTGACTAGTTTCAAGAACTAAGCCCGAAAGGATAAAGATGTACATGGAACATAGGTACAGTTTCTTTAGGGAAAAAAAGAAAAAACAAACAGAAAAAAACACCAAAACATTTAAAGTAAAAAAAAAAACAACAACAAAAACAAACAAACAAAAAAACACAAAAAAAACCCCCAAAACCAAACCCACAATGGCTAAACAAATTCATATATCTGTACATTCACTAGCATACTAGGTCCAGTAATACTACTGCTCTGAAGACTTACCTTAATAATGGGGAAATTCTCTAATAAATATATTCTGTTTATTTGGGGCATTTGTCAAAACTCTTCCGAATATAATATTTTCCTCAATATTCAATCACCTAAAAGTTATTAAGTCTTGTGATACCAGTTCCTTTCAGGTTCCTTCAATTCCCCAAAAATAACAAATAAAATCTCATTAAGGTATCTGTTATTCTTTGTAATGTTCACTAGGTTTCCGTGTACCTTGAAGTTACTAATTCACTTAATGAAGTGCCTTAGATTAATCTAACCAATGTTTTCTCAGAGAGCTTTCAGATGTGTCCTGACAAATAGTTACCCAGTGATTAGATATTAATTTAATATGTAGTTCACAATAAACTTGAATGCAACAGGTCTCTTGTTACGTGTCTGCATAATTAAGTCATTAAATAGATATCTTTTCCTGCTCATGAATGAGTTAGAGAAAGGATATGTTTACCCACTATTTCAAAGACCTTTCCAAACAAAAGCAGAGCAGAAGCTTAGGTATACAGGCACAAAGAATTCTGAGAAAGTTCAGGTTAGTCAGTGTTGTCAAAGAAAGTTCTCGCAAAAGAAGGACAGCCTGGGTTACTCTGAATAACAATAATGCTGAGGTAGGAAAATTCTTCAAAAATCCCCACTGATCCAACTTTTGTCTTTGCAGCTAAAAGTTCACTTGAGTGGAGCTTGAACTGATGAAGAGATTAGAAGTATGGAAGCATTGCTGAAATTCTGCAACTGTTATGAAGCATAAATATTAGGAAATTGATTTATTTTTCCCAACTGAATTGTACATGATGTGCGATATTTGAGTTGGCAAGACTTAATAGGTTGGTCATTTTGAAGTAAGATCAGAACCAGCTTATTCAAATAATTACATTTTTTTCTTTTTTTCCATAAGGTATTTACATTATTTCCACAGCTAAAATTGTTTTCCCTATTGTTTTAGACTATTTGCTTGTTCACAAAATACAAAATCATATTTCTTCGTATGTAAGATGTTGATATAAGCATCTGTTCCAAAGGCTGTTTTAATGCAAAAAGAATGATGTGAAATACAAATGAAATTCTGAATTTGTGTGCTTTTATATTTCAAAATGCATGCCTATGCTGAAAAAAATTATGACAATATTTCACTATATTAAACTGATTTGTTTATACAAATACTGATCTGCATACTTGCTGCAAATGATGCATACATTTGTGAAACTGAAAAAGTAGATTGACATATGAGGAAAGTAAATCTTCCCAAAACCTCTTCCTAGTTCCATTTTTATGAACTGATGAAGCAATTCAATGAAAGAATATCTTTCACTGGAAGCAACATGCATTTACCAGCTTTATGGCTCAGTGTAACAAGACATTTAAGAATGGGGGTTGGGAAGAGAGAAAAATGTTACCAAAATCTACTAAAATGATTTTCACTCTGTCCCACTAGGTTGTGGAGGGGGTTCTGTTTCAGCATTCCTACATGCAGTAAGGGTTTTTTTGGCATTTTTATCTGTTTTTCCAGGCTGTCAATCACATTGCACAGCATGTACAATTTGCACTCCACGTAATTTACATTTGATGACTTTCATGGTATACTGTAAAGCCCACATTTCTTTGAAGAATTTATGACTATTAAAGAGTCCAAAGGGTAGTGAATTACTAGAAAGGCAAGCAATTAAGTTTTAATTTGTCTAATTTGGTGGTTATTGGTTGGAATGAATGCTGCTGTTGTACATGAAGCATGTCAAGCAGCCTTTGTGTTCATATCTGTTAGCAAGGGTGTCTAGCTGCTTTTCTAAAAAGGTTTTCATGTTACAGCTACCTAGAAGAACAGTCTAAACATGATAACATCAGTATGGGAAGACTTCTGCCTGCAGTGACCGTATTTTAGTAGAAGTCACAAAGTGTAATGAGTAGGTTACACCATGTGTCTGTTTAGGAAATGTAGGGCAAATCATGCACTACTTCCATTTTTATAATTTTGGAATAACTCTTTAATAATTTAACACAAAAATAACCCCTTCGTTGCTCAGCTGAACCAGATAAACTTAGGAGTCAGAAATCCTTCCATCAACAAGAAACTGAAGCAAAACTTCCATGCCATGGAAGCAACTGACTGTTGGCACTAATTTGTATTTCTTCAGATCTGTGCAAGGCATGTTTATTTTGCAGCATACACTGGAGCAGAGGTATAAACAGCTATACCTGATATACACCTCACGTCATCTATAGGTGTAGATCTTGAAAAAAGTGTTTCTAAGAATCTCAAAAAAGCAGGCTAACACATGCCAATGGTTTGGAGAATGCTGCTGTGCAGTTTTCGCTTGCACCATATGAAAAGGATGTAGTGGATGATGGAAGCTGAATAGGCAACCCATAATTTTTGCCACTTCCTATTCCTCTCCTTCAGCCCCATTGGAGTGTCCAAAAGGAGCTTAAAATTATTTGAAGACCTTCCTGCAAATCGCTGCCTCCTATGTAATGGGGTGCTAGGAGTACTGTGTTACTCTGGAACAAGGATAAGCTAAAATAGGTTGTAATTACTCTTCTTTTCTAGCTTCTGCTGCATAAAGGGCAGATAGCTACATATCTGATGTAGGAAGGATATAGAAAATGCTTTCTTCCATGTAAGGAAATCCTTCCCTTGACATTTAATAGAACAACTACAGCTCTGAATGCTTCTTATTCCTATGCTGGTGTCGTGTATCATCTGGCCTGTACTTTTTATTTCTTCTAGAAATGATAGACCAGGGAAACATCCAGATTTTTAGAAGCTTTTAGATTTTTTACGCAAGTAGTGTGAGTGTTTCCATTCAATTCTCCTAATTGCTTTTGGCATAAAAACAATTTGTCTGGGGTCAGAATCAGACCTAGAAACTTTAAAAAATGAAGCTACAGACAGCTGGCAAAAGCACCATTTCTCCTTGCACATTTATCTTATTCAACCTGGGGAGTCTGGGGTTAATTAGAAGAATAAAAATTCTGTTAAACAGAGTTTTGCATTCTTCCTGGATTTAAAACTCATTGGTTCTACTCTCTGGATAAGTATAAAAGAACTATTCGCCTCTTGGTGTATTCATTTCACCTCATCATTGGCATTCAAGCAGCTCGAACACAGCAACAAGTCAACTTTTGGTGATGAAACGTTAATGAATGTTTAAAAGGACTGTTGATGTAATACTATGCTGATGGGATAGTGAGCTATTTATTTTTGTTTTCTACTTATAAACTTGCTGATTGATAGAATACTTCTTTATATTCCTTGGGAATTTGAGGGTTCTTTTCCTTGCTGAATTTTGATGTTCATTGTTCATTTAGAATAGTAAAATGCTTCCCAGCAGCAGCAAGGGAAATGGAAAAATAAGATGAAACAGCTCTAATTTTGATAAAAATGGACAAATTAAGCAAGCAAACAAAAATGTCCATGGGTCACTTCCCCTATATCACAAAGCTGTCTCCATTTACTGTTCTGTTTCTGAACACACTGTTTTGCTCTGTCTTGTTCTGTGTTGATAGGTCTTTCACATCTTTTTCTCAAAGTAGTATAGTATTTTTTGGTTATCTAAAAAAGTTTAGCAAAGTCTCTTTTGATAATAATTTAATTATTTCTTCAGTAGTAAATCTCATGTCTCATGTTGCTACTGTCAGTTTTCGCTTTGCTCTTCTGTAGCACTTTATGGAGTTTTGCTGATGCCTTGCTTGATATGTTATTGAACAAATTTTGATATACTTTGTTGCAGGAAAGGATCAAAATGTATATCTAATTTGGGAAGATTAAGATTCTGAAAGTAGATATTTCAAATCCTTAGAGGGTAATAAGATTCTATTGTGGGTGTTTACATAAGTAGAAAGTGTCATTTTCAGCATGCAGGTACTCTTAACAGCAGTGTGAACTGCACCCATCTGACAATAGAGACTGTAACAATATGCAAGAACAAAAGCATACCTTTTTGAAAGTATTTAGGCAATTAAATCTCACCAATAGATTGATTTTTCAATGGGAGTGAACACTTAACTTTAGACACTTGGAGGAATCAGAATTGTTTTCAAAAATCAACACCTAGGCTGCTTCAAAAAATGCATAACTAACTATGAAATAACGTTTATGGAAATGAAATATAAACTAAACCCAGGATATTTGCCAAACAAATACTTACCCAAACAGGCTCAAGATGTCAGAGATGTTGTGTATGAAAGATCTTGTCATTAGGAAAGATTTAGGATTTAAAAAAATAAAAACAAACAAAAAAAGGAAAAAGCAAGAAAGCAAGGAAAAAGTTTTGGAGTTGCCTAATAATTTCCAGTCATATTTTCAAGAGGATTAGAATCAATACAAAGACAGGGTAAAATGATTGGACACACAACTGAAAGGCTTCTGTAGTGTGAACAACTGCAGCTCCTTTGTCTATTGAGAAGTCACTTGAGAGGACACACAACTGGACACCATAAAACAATATACTGCATCCTTTGACATTCATAAATCTACTCCTGTGCTTGTCCTGCAGTCAATCTCTTCTCATGTGTGATTGACCTTCCAAGTATTAGTCAGAAGATAGTTACTATTTTTAGCGACATGTTTGCTTTTTCCTTGTTTTTAGGTTTCTGTTATTATGTTTTTGAAGAAATCTTAAATGGTTTAGTTGGATTCAAAAGTCTAGATGTGTAGATTGATTTAATATGGTACATTTCACTCCATGGAAAATGTGTTTTCCAGGGAGAAGAGGTCTTCAAAAGTATTTTTTTTTTTTTTAAATTAAAATAAGACATCTTAAATTACAGATGAAATAAGGTGGCTCTGAAAATTATATTGAGTCTGCATTTCTTTAGGAGCCTGTGTTTAAAATTAATTCTAAATATGGTATAGAAAAACTAGACTCTTTCGATGGCATATTCTAAAAACAGAAAACTCTCTGGTTATTCTCTAAACTTTGATAAAGGCCCAATTTAGAACCAGCCCAGAAAATAAAATTTTCTACCCTTAAAAGGTAAGTTTTTATTCAGAAACAGTAATGGTAGGAAAAATGACAAGTTATTTATTTAAATGTGGTGCTTAATAAAAGTTTGAAAAAGATATAGGTCTTTATACATAACCTCTGCAGTAAGAGAGGATTGCTTTTGTCAGTGCCTGAGGTTTTGTCCACAGTGACATGCCTGTTTTCCTAATAAATCCATTGATATCTATTTTTTAATAATTGCTTCTTTTCTATATACTATAATATATCCTAAGCAAAATGTATTTAATTTATGATGTATCTCAGATTACATCATTCTCCAGCACATATTTAAATATCCAAGAAGCTATATTGCAATGTACATCCACTAGGGACAAATTCTCCTCTACTATATATATATGTACCAAGAGAAATCTTGTATGATGAAGCCTACATGGAAGTCAATTAAGTGGCAATCATTTACAGCATTTAATTTTACCATTAAGCTCTAATCAGGGACCATAATTTTCCAAATGTGTGTAGATATGCTATGATCAGGAAGTCTCAGTTGGTTTGGGATTCTTTCTAACAGTTATTGAAACACAAATACATGATGTTTGTAGAACAGAGCAAGAAGGGTTTTCCTCAGTGAGTTTCATCCAGCTAGAAATGAACTTTGTTATGACAAGTATGGAATAACACTAAACCTAAATGCAGGAGTACTTTTCTCCCATACAAAAGTATTACATTTACATAACAGTAGCTGAAAATTAATTTGTGTCTGGACAAACTATTTCATTCTTATGTTCAAACTAGACACCCACTAATGTCTGATATCCTCTTATATGCTGTTTACAACAATACGAATGGAAATCAAGAAAAAAAAAATTCAATTTTCTGAATATTCTTTAACTCTAACAACCTGTAATATAGTTCCAGCTTTGTGGCCATGTTAACTTAAAGTGACAATGTGTCTATACTTGTTCCTTCATAAACATCAACAGGAGAAGGGAACCATGTGACAGTTGCTAAAGATTTACTTCCAAAATCATGCTTATTATTTGCTTGCAAAAATGGTCAAAGAGAGTGATGAGTGACCTCTTGCTCTGAGTTCAAGTAAGTTACAAAAGGCAAAGAAAATTGGTAGTGCTAGTCACTGACACATGAACTCCCCATTTGTCACAGCTTCATTAAAAAAGCAGGTAATGGCCTTGCTAACATCACTGAGAAACATGAGCTTTGGCCCATGGCACCTATGCTTTATAACTGCTGCAGAAATGAGTCAAGAGCTAATTTCATTAACAATCAGTAGATTATCATAAACTATTGCTGAATTGCAAAATACAGTATTGACAAAGAAGGATGAAATAGTGAAAGAATGATAACGAAAGAATACAGTGAGGGCTAATACTTTATAATACTTCTCTCTGAATGAAACACTTGTGACAGTGTGTGCACAGTATTGTTCCATTGCTATGTGTTTTGTAATCACCTTTATTTTCCATCTTTTGCAAGAGCTCAAGAAACTCCCACACCTAGTGGTGGGGAGAAGGATGTATGAAGGCTTTAACTTTTCATGGGAGTTAAATAAACAAGATCAGAGTTGCTAAAACAAAGATAAAACCTGGGTGGAACAACTTAGTATTTTGCAGAGTCCTTATTATTAGATCAATTTTATCTGGCAATCTTTTAATTTGACTTTAGCACTTGCCACTCCTACTAACTTTTGAGTCTTGGGTTTTTTTCAGAAACATCATAGTATCAAGTTGGGAAGGAAGAAGTAATTTTAGAGAATTCAAACTGTATCAGTGGGGGCTGTTATGTTATAGGAAATGAAGGACTATAGAGACAATATGTCCTAGGTCAACACTATAGGTTAATTCCCAGGCCTCTGCCATGGGCTATGGGGTGGCAGAGCTCAATGTTGAAAGATGAGATCCAAGGAATTAGCAACACAATGAAAAAAGGAGGAGACATAGTACACATATAGTTTCCTTCAGTCCATGCCCTAGGGGTACAATTGACAGGGTAAACCAGTCAAAGAGTTTGCTGTAAGATGCCAAAATCACTATATCTAAGTATCAATGTAAAGAGTCTGGAGAAGATTTAAGCTGTCTGGAAATGTCTTGCCTCAGGGATAATCATAATGTGGAAAGACTACAAAAATCTCAGGATACTGTGAGCTGAACACATTAAATTCTTATTTTAATATCAAATTTTAAGAGAAGATAGAAGAATACATTAGGATAAAATATTAAGTTAGGAGAGATTTATGTCTGACTGGTGGAGTGGGATTCAATAACCCTCATATGTGTCTGTTGCCACAAAGGTGCACAAGATTGTCTTTTCTTGTCCTCAATCTGCTGCTCCAGTGGGGGCAAGATACTACCTCTTCCTTATTGACATCTCCAGTACCCCAGTCTAAAATGGCACTGAACAGTACTGAACCAAACAAAGCTTCATTCAGAGGTTGTACTACTAATACAGAGGGAGACAAGTGACAGCATCCAAATGCAATTTGTGTTTTGGCTCTCTGTTAATCCCTAGATCCTCTTCCCCCACTGCAGTACTGACGACTTGCAAATTCCTACAGTTTCAGGTCTCTTGAGCTCCATGACCTTGTTTACTGCATATAGAAAGGTGAAGAGAAGTTGTGGTGCTAGGCAATACCAAAGTGTACATGCTTATCTTATCTTTGATAGTCTGACAATATAGGGCATGCCCTTGTCACTTGATGCAAAGGGTAGGGGAGAAGCGTTTTCTGACTGCTCCTCAACTCGCTGAAAGCCTTGTGGTTACAAAGCAAGAATTGGAGACGTGGTAAAATTTGCCACATATTTGCCACAGAAAACAACTGGAAAAAACAGGGCACAAGATGGTACAACATTTAACAATTTTATCATAGATTAATCATGTAGATTACTGTACACTCTTATGCTGCCCCAAAACAGATACCTTTGTCTACACCACAAATATATTTATCCTTAGTGTTTCAGTATTATTAAAAAAAAATATATTAGTAGCAGTTATGTTCAGTTTTACTTTCTACTCCCATAATTTGTAAACCTGTGAAGTCCTTATTCAACACAGGTAGGTACAGTTCGTTGTATTATTAGTGAGTAGACAGTAGATTCATTTGTGCTTTCTTCCTGCTTGTGCCATTTTGACATAAGTTTGATATTTTATGATTTTTAAATGGCAAAGAAAAAGCATAACAGACTGTCTACAAAACAATCATTATTTTACCTATGGTAAACTTCAAAGCAAAGTAAAAATTACCAAATCTGTTGAAGATTTTTTTTTTTTTAAATGCATTTAATTCTTTTCATACCTTTCTAGAGTCAGCCCAGGAAAGATATGTCTTCATTTGATAGCCTTAATCTAAATCTACTTTGTTGTTAACCTCTGATAGCTTCTTTGGCTTCTGTTTATAACCTTATATCACACCTGTCCACTCTTCCGAATACACTGTGATCCATGTCTCTATTTTTGTATACAAAACAACCCAGAAGTCAGTTTTCAAACTCAAAGATGTAAAACTGGCAGGATTGTTACTTTACTAATGCTATATACACACAAATAGAAAGAAGCTGCAGGAAAGCTGAGAGAACCACACAGAAAATAAGTAATTTCTATTTAAAAGTAAGGAATAGAAGAGAATTTCAAATACCTTAATCTGAATTATTCAAGAAATGTACTAAAATTTTACCTTTTTGAAGTTCTCTGTAGAAACCTTCCATACCCTCTCTGAGCCTGAAAGTGAAGTCTGATAAGAAGGGAACTTAATCTTTTTTTAATCTCAGCTGGATTTGCACACAAATATATCTGACTGAAATCTGCTATAATGTCACCAAACCAGATGTAAACTTGCTCTCCTCATAATATTGGAAGCCTTTTTGTTCCTTTCACCATTACTGAAAGTTATGTAAATCTCTTTTTTTTTCATGGTATATCTTTTAAGCTGGCTTTCATAAACCTACCCCTGAGTTCTCCACAATTTATTTACCTGACCACAGGCCTTTGTAGTGGTTTCTGGGATGATGCTGTGGACATGCTAACACTGAACTACCAGTCTATGTGTATCTAAGATCACTGGACATGGTATGTCCATGTGAAGCATCACAGTGTTAATGTGGAGAGAAAATCTCAGCTCTGAAAAGCAGAATTTTGTCAGTGCCAGGTCATGTTGAGGTGAGCATCACCCCGATGTTGAGTTGCCACACGCTCAAGTCAGTTATTCAGAGCTACACTCTACTGTGCTACTTACCTACAGATATAACATCATGATCATGATAACGTCTGAGGCAAAGCAGGGGACTCAGCTAGACATCTTGACTCACAGCCTTGTTTTCTGATTAATGGGTCATTCTTCTTCTCTTCCATAGATCCAGCTGTTTCTAGCTTTCCAGAGATCTCAACCAAAACTCATTGAAGTTAAAATCAAGAATCCCACTGGTATCTGTGGGCTGTGGGTCAGTTCCAAAATGAATAAATTTGACTTTCAGTATTTGTGATGCATTATTCCTTATTAAAAACACATTTCTATCTCTTCAATGCATCCATTTGTTGTGTTTTCTTTCTGTTAACACAATACTTGCTGAGGTTGGTTAGTACTGTGCCTTCTCCAAATAGGTCACAAGAGCAGCAATGCAAAGCTTCAAACATCTTTGAGGTGACATTGACAGCCTGCTGGCCCTAGTCACATGCAGGAAGACAGAGCAGTGTTTGTTTCCTTAAAATATTGTTTTTAGGAAAAGGTGTAAAAAGTAAGCAATCTGTGTTCTCATGTACATAGGAATAAAACTATGTTAAGTGCTTTAAGGAGGGGAATTTGCTCTCCTGTTGTTTGGACTTTGGCAATCAAAACAAAAAACAAAACAAAACAAAAAAGCCAGTTGCCTTAAGTTTGAGAATTCTCACATTGGCCAAGAGCTTTCTTCCAGATTCATAGTGTTCATATTTCACGCTACATTTGTTAGGTATATGCCATACCATAAATCACCTGGAACAGAAACGGTACCATGTGGTGAACTGAAGATCTTCAAAATGAACTGTTCATAAATGAACTGCAGACCATGGGTTATTTCCTGAAGGGGGAAAAAAAATTGTGAACATCTCTGAATTAGAGAAGGCATGAAAATTTCATGGTCAATTCAGGAATAGACAAGAGGGGAAAGATACTAGAGAAGCCAGCTTTTGGAAATTTTTGCTATGCTCAAAATTCTCAAATTTATTTTCTGGGAAAACAACATTGAAAAAAAATATTGTGTAGGAATCAAAAAAACCAAACCTACCTCAAACTATTTTCATCAGGGTTTGAGCATCCATCCTGTTTACAAATAGCTACGTTAATCATTGCAATCTGAGAACTCAGTGACATTTTAGTATAAATAGTTTATGAATCTAAGCTTTCCTTTAGACCTGGTTCTTATAAACAGTTTGCCTAATTACCTTTCAAGTGTTCCTGTATCTTCTGAGTAATGAAAGAACAGTCTTGTGGCTTACACACTAGTTGTTTCAAAACTAATGACAAATAAAGACACAAAATTCCAGTATCCTAATATCACACAAATTCATGTATTCTAGTCTAGAAAAACATTTAAGCACCTGCTAAGTTTACAGACATACTTTATTTGATTTCAGATGAAGTTAGGCAAGTGCTTAAGTGAGTACACAAGTGTTTTCCTGAATAAAAGTGCTCTTTTTTTTTTTTTTAATCACAGTGTTGCCAGATGACCAAAACAGAAGTAACTCCATTGCAACATTGTTTAAATATAGGACAGATGTATCACTGTGCCCCAGACAGCTGACAAACCAGACTAGACGTAATCACAGTGGTCACCACATAAGCAGGAAGAATGTCGTAGCAGTTGGTAGTGTGCATCCATATGACTTTTGGTTGTATAATTAGGCAGACACGAAAATAGAAGGAAATTTATAAAATAATGGAGTTTGGAGGGTAAAATAAGACAGAGAGGAAAAGAAATATGACATGAAACAGGTAGGGAAGGGGATTAGAGCAAGCAAGCAAAATCTGAAATATATTCATTTTCAATACAATAGACTTAATGAGGTGGGCAAAGTTACATAGAGTCTTGCACTAGATGTTTCAGAAGCTGATCAAAGTACAACATTTGTGACTTCACTGAAGACAGAGGATATTTCTTCCAAATAAAAAATAACATTTCCTCCTAGGAACAGGTGCTAAGAGAACATTGCCACTGCAAAGAGGAAATACAGACTTATTCTGTCTCTCTGTGAGTATTTTTGATCTAACACTTAAAAAAGTATGTTATCCTTCTTTAAGTTGGGTACCTCTGCAGAATTTGGAAACCTGGATTTTCCAAATTTTGGTGTATGAGTCATCCAGATGTAAAACCTTGCAAATCTGTACATCTAAATACTTTTTAGATTGCTGAGATATAAGGTAGGCTTTGATCCTGTGTCGTTTTGTTTATTCTACTGAGGCAATTCTTCTATACAAAGTATATATTTCTCTGAAAACTGATGTGATGTCAACTTGGAGTATGTGTGTTGACTCAAGTAAAATTGTGCCAATATCTGTCTTGCCAAATCTGACTCCAATTCAAAAGTCTAATCTCCATTCTTCCCAACATTTGTTTTCTTCCCCATCCATTCTTGATAACTCTGAAGCTGCAAATAACCAAAGTTTCATGGAAAGCATCAAACTCCATATTAACAACTTTATCTCTCAACATGAGGGAACACTTTCAGAATTTCTTTTCTTTAATCTCATCAGAAATAGTTACCAGTAGAGGAAACAGATATCTAAGACACCTAATCTAAACATGGCTTCAATTATAATGGAAGTCAGCTCAGTTTCTTCTTCAGTGGTGACTTTTGGTCTTGAAGTTCCTCTGTCTTTCAGTTCTTTTTCACTAATAGCAAAAAGATCTTAAGTGTGAGATTAGATAAAAGTTTAATATTTCACTTTATTGTAAACAAACATAGTATTAGAATGCTACATTGTATCTCTCTTTGTATAATGGAAAGCTGTTGAAACTAGCTTAGTTATTGAAAATGCTGTTTCTTCATAAACCATCCCACACACATGATTCTTGCTTTACTGAAGGGAAGAAAGAATGAAAAATAGAAGGATAAAAGAGAGGAAAGGAAATATGATGGTAAGAGAATAAAGCCACTTATCAAACTGTACCAAAGAAAAGATTAGCTTTTGGGGTTTTGTTTTGGTTTTGGGTTTTTTTTTCATAGGTGAGTGGAATTTTACTTTGCAATATGACAGCAAGATAAATCATTAATGATTAGGAATTTGTTTGGTGATATGTAAAACACAGGTGTGTCTGCCTCTGAATCATACATGTGGCTAACTCACTCTGTCATTCTGAATATGCCCTTTAGTGATGGGCATAGAGCCTGCTCCTGCTCAAACTGTATAGCTGTGAAACCTGGATAACTCCTTTGATACTAGAAGAGTTATTCTTGGTCCACTTTGTCATAACATCACAAAGACTTAGACTAGTATTAAAAAAGAAATCACTGAAATCAAGCACATTCTTAAAGCATAATATAGAGAACTTAGTTTATTTTATAAACCAAACAGTTGCCAGATAAGTGGAAAAGAAACACAGATTTTGTTACATCAGCTGTCACAGCTATGAGTAAGTTTCAATGTAGATGGAATATGAAGAACTTGGTAACAGCATTCAGAGTTCAACTGAAAAGCTTTTCACTTACTATTCTGCAGTATGGCAAACTTGTTTATAAATCATTTTATCTAGTATTGCATTCACTGTAATCAATCTTCTGAGAAAAAGAGTGTCAGTAATTATCACAGCCAAAGTCTTAATATATTTTAACACATTATGCAAACTTCATTTTCTAAACAAAGGAACAAAAGAAATTTTAAATATAAGTTGGATTAATTTACAGTGTAATTGAAAACACATGCTGTAACATGGAAATGAGTCTGTGACTGAATGCTTTTGGAGAAGCTAAAGTTATGTCTGTTTAAGACTAGATACTACATTAACATGAACTAGTGGAAATGTAAGTCCCATATGTGCCTAGATTAATAAATAGTCTCCAAATAGGTTTATGTCTGGCATATGCAAGTGTATAGGGGAAATGTGCTTCTAGTATGTGACATGTCCTAACTGATGTCTTAATAACAAAATAAACTGGGGAAAAAATGTCTACTAATGTATTTAGCATTTAAAGTACTGATGGCAATGTAGTGTATTTTTACATCAGGTGTGACTAAATAGAGAAATTACATATTTTAGATTAATCATTACCTATGTTGGTATTGCAAAATATTCTTCCCTTAATAAAATAAATTCAGGATAAAGTGGTACTTGACATTAACTGTTATTAATTGTGTGTTTCCTGAATTGTCTCTATGTGTAAATATTAATGTTTGAATATATTTTATTTACATAAGAAATTTTTCTTTTCTTTTTTTCCAATGGAAAAAATATATTATCATACCAAGCACAGAACTTCTCAAACACTGAACAGTGCAGACTGATAAATTAATTTGAAATGATGAATATTGGATATGACTGAGACTAGGAAATTAAAAGACACTATATTATCAAGACCCTGTTTCAATTATGAGTATGTCAGCTTTGGTTCAAAGTATGACTAAACAAAAAAAAAAACCAACCAACCAGAATGAAACCAACTATGTAGTGGCATTCAACTTTTATGTAGACAAAACTTTAGTACCATATAAACAGATTTCACCCATCCCTTGCATTCCAGCGCTATTGCCAACTTACTGACAAATATGCTGCCTTCTTAACAGCCATATTATGAACTAAAAATTGAAATGCTTGATATTGATGTTGCAAATGAAGGCTCTGATCTTGAAAAAACATAGATTTGTCTGTATGAACTGACTAACTGGATCTGGAAGCAACTGAGAAAATAAAAAGGAGATCAAGTTATTTTCAAGATCTTTTTGTAATTATGAGTGTATTATTGCTCTACATGCAGAAAATATTCTTTCTGGTGTCTGAATACAGCCTAGGGACTGGAGTGTTTATTTTAAAATTCCTGTATAACTGAATACATTCAGATGTGTAGACAATTTTTATATAACAGTAAAGGCACTGAATATTGTTTGTGTTTGAGTTGTAGAAATAGAGTCTCTGTACAATTTTCTATACAAATAATGTTATTCTGGGGTTTTCTAATAAATGACTCTTTTATCTTCTTCATCACAATAGTTATATTCTTGTATTTTTACCCACATGTGGTCAATTTTTTTCTGTTCTCCATTACAATGTGTTCCACACATAATAGTCCAGTTACTGGGAACCTCTGATTTCCTGCACCTCATCTGACTGACCATCAGAATTAAGTAGATTTCCTTGTGAAGCGATTAATTGCAACCTGGATACAGCATGAAGTACTCTGGGTTGTATAACTGGTTATAGTCCAAATGAAACACATCTTACTTATTTGAAGTGTTCTTTTATGTTGCACCCTGAATTCCAATTCAAGTCAAGGGCAAAATTCCCATTGGCTTTTGGGGAAAACTGAACTTTAGAAAGTGCACCAAATGTTTTGTTCTGGTAGTCAGCTTAGAGATGCAGGGTGGGTTCAGCAGTGATTTAGGCCTGGGGTAATGGGAGACGCCATAGTTTACTTTCATTGCTAATTCAGACAATAAGAGATTAACAGAAAGCATTAATTGTCTCTGGAGAATACAGGAGAAAAGTCAAACCTACCTATCCCTAGACTCGTTGATTCTAGTCTTTCATGTCCTCAGTGCAGGTGAGGTATGATTTTACTATTTATTTATGTATTTATGGTATAGCACTTCTAAACAAGAAAGTTAGCTGGGTAAACTGCCCAATCCGTTGGCTTTAACAAAAAACTATACTAGGTAAAGATCTGACTTCTTTTAGGAAGTTTGCATCTTATGTTTTATAAAGAGATATATCAACAAAGTTGTTAAATTCTATTGTAAATCTAAAAGGGTTGTTTACAATTCTGAAAGAGAGAAAGCATTTGGAAAAACAAATGGCTTGTCTGATGTTTGTCCTAGTCTGCTTTTTTTTAATTTTATTTAAAAGTTGACATTTTGTCTCCCTTGGAAATTTAACACCAAGCCAAAATTAGTGAAATCATTTAATTTTTAAATGCATTTTGAAATTCTGTCACTTTTTATAAAGTTGTGTTTATCTTCTGTTCAGTTTGTTCCAGTGCTCACCTGAGTTCCCTTATTCACAGCTTTTAAATTTTCTGTTCAATCTTCAGTGAAGGGAACAAACTTGCAAATCTGTGCCAAATAGCCTGGTTATGAGCAGGGCCAATGTTATGTTGTATAGGTGGTGATTGTGTCTTGTTATAAAACCAGAAGTTATAAAATGAGAAATTCCTAAATGGTAGCCAGAAGAACACGAAAAGTAAAAAAGACCTGATTTAAAAAACAGGTAAATTATGGTAAAGATAATATTTCTAAAAAAGAATTTAGCTAAAATTATCTGAGAAAAATGTCTGTCTTAATTTTGTTGTGTTCTTTAAAGAGAAATGAATTTTATTTCCTTAAATTCCTTGCAACAGTTTAAAAAATAGGTTGACCACAGTGTATTTTGACACCTTATTTTTGGACTGGAAGGCTCTTCTGGGAGATAATTGCATGAGCAGAAGAAGCTTAGGTAGGTGGACAAACATTTCTTTGACTTCAGAGGGTTCTAGCAAGTCAGGCATCACAGGTCTGGGAAACTATTTTCAGCAGACATGTTCACCTTAATAAGGCTACTTTTACTGAGCAAATGTTGCAGATCAAAGGGAACATCTTAGCACACATTTAATAACAGCTTACATGTAAATGTCTAGATCTCAACACTTCTTTAAAATCCCAGAAGTATATTTATTGTCTTCAGGGTTTTTCCCTCCAAGCTTGCTTTAGTACATTTAGAAGTTCAAGAAGCATCAATAAGTTCAAATTAGCTTGACATTTTTGATGGTTTGCATCCATGAAGCAAACTGCATTTTAACAAAGTCTCCTTGTTTGCCTGTTTTGCCATTCTTTTATTTACCTTTCAAATGTAATGAAAATAAAAATAGAGATAGGTTTCTGATGCAGGCCTGGTAATTCCTCATTTGTCTGTGGCTTGTACAGCATTTTGCAAATAGGCAGAGTTTCACACATAAGTGATATAAGAAAAGCAAATATGACTTCTTTTTTGTCCCTCAAAGTCTAATTGAGTATTTTTTCAGATAGACATAAACATCAATCAAGTTTGCATCAGGCCCCTATGGTTCTTGATGTGAAACAATCACTCAGACAGGATTTTTTTCACTTCAGAAGGTCTGTTATTATGTTTTTAAGTTCTTAACAGACAATTTCTAATGAAAAGATGAGGACTCTCTGCTCTCTAGTAAATTACTTCAAGTGGTTGGGTTGCATATTTTTATTTGCCTCTTGCTTAAACCACTGCTGAGTGAAAGCCTCCTTCAGATAGCCTATGCAAAGGAAGGAGCTTTAGGGGGATTTCCAAGTGACAAGCACCGTTACTAATAAATTGTCTCAGAATGTAAAAATGTGACCCTCTCAGGTGGTTCAGTCACAGTGTTTGCAAACTGTGAGCAAGTATCAGATTCCTGCCTTTTTGCTAAGCACTTGCCATGGATCAATGCAGGGCTGTGACTTCTCTTTCCAGCTCTGATTGGGTAGATCATAATTAAGGATTTGGATGAGGATGAATGGCAAAGAATGCCACTGTGCAATTGGCTGTAACCAATGTGGCCTGAACTGATCCTATATTTGGGGGGAGAGGGGAGAGAAAACAACAGGAAAAAAGAAAAAGAGGGGAAAAAAAATGACCTCTTGTACCCTTTTCTGTGATCCGTGTATGTAGTTAGCACGGACTCCCCTGCCAGGCTTTTCATCGCTGAGCTTTTAAAACCATTTAGCTTGCTTTGTAGTCTTAGCAAGACATACATTTTTGAGCTATCATGAATGAAATCTTAGAAGATACCTTTCAACATATGCCAGGCACAGTTAAAAAAGAAAAAGACCATTATGCTTCTTTAAAGAAGAGGAAAAAAACTCAGGGTGAAATGGTGCAGGCATTTTGTAAGATATGGAAAGTTTAAAAGAAGTTAACGTAGAATAAAGAGACACAACAAAACATGACTGTGTTACATAGACAGGAGACAACCTGGATAGACAATAGTTTTATCAGGATTGTTTCTCCTGTAAATTAGTTTTCATCTTCTGTTGTAGGTCAGGTAATGCCACTTTTTCTCCCACTAACTTGCTCCTGACGTTCTTTCCTTTAATATAAACCAGAATACATTATCAAAGGATTGTCTGGTATAATCCGGCTGTTATCTGCTGTCATAGGACAAAACATATGACTGGAAAGAATGTATGTCTCAATTTATTTAGGAAAAAATTGGGTTTATGATTTTTCCAGTGAAAGTTTTATGTGGCATTTGGATAGCACTATGTGGAACAGACTCAGCCTCCCATCTCCCAGATTTCCCCAATATATGGAGAGATGTGCCAAGACTCTTTACCTGAATCTGGATCTCTGAGTCTAAACTTAGATCAGACATAGAACTTTTATGATTCATATTGACTTTGGAAAGAGGTTTTTATTGAACTAGATGTGTTTTGTTACGACCCTGAAGTTGGCACACAGCGAACTGGGTGGATCAGAGCTCTCCTGGACTCATATGCTGGATAGTAAGTTTTAATGATTTTAATGGAAAACAAACAGGTAGATTTTAATATCTTAGATCCTGCTTGCAGACAGGAGTGATAGAAATCAAATTCATTTTGCAACAGAGGGGAATATATATATACATACACCAGTAGCAGATGTCTGGGGCACACTGAATCAGAGTGGGGAGGATATCAAGATAGATTTCTCTTTTTATAGTAAACAGCTGGGAAATGTGGAGAAGTCAGGGCCTCTCATGGTACAGATGCTTCTTTCTTAGAGCCATAAACAATAAAAAATTTATAAGAAAATAAGTAGCTGTTTTAACCCAAAGAAACACAAATTAATTCAGTGAGACAAACAAGTGATGCTTTGAACAGGTTCATTTGTGGAATAGTTCTAGTGTATACAATACCTTGGTTTCAATTTTTCGCTTTATTTCCCCTTTATGGTTTGGTTTGGTTTTTTGGGGGGGAGTTTTATTCAGTTTTTTATTCTTTTTTTTTTTTTTTTACCTTCTTTTTTAGTCATGCACATTTACTGCAGGAAGGGGAGGAGGAGGGAGATAGAAACAACCCACACAGTTTTTCTCCAACAGACTTCTGCCTTTTTGGAATAGTCACCTACTTAAAGTCTTATTCTCCTTATGCTCTGTGATTGTATTTGATTCACCTGTGTCAATTCCCTGGAGTTAAGCAGACTTTATAAAGAACACCTTAGGCTTAGGACTCCTGAACCTTGATGTCATCCAGACTGTCCTCTCTGAAGGATAAACACACAAAGGGAAAAAGGTTTTCACTAACAAACAATGATAACTTCCACCTTTTTTTAACCAGGAGGGAGATCTTTCAGGAATGTGCGTTTGACTATATTGTAATGGTAAACTCAACCTTACATTTCCATGACTCACTGTCATGGTTTAGCCTTCCCAGCAGGCCAAACCACACAGCTGCTTGCTTCTTTCCCACACTCACACACTGGTGGAATAACAAGGACAAAACACAATGTGGGCTCAGGACTCCAAGATAAGGACAAGGAGGGCTCTTTTGGCACTTATGGTCATGGACAAAAGACAAACCAGACATGGGAGGAAAGATCAAAATTTAATCTAAACAAAATCACAATCGAATCCAGATAGGGTGAGAGCATATGCATACTATACAAAACCTACACACAACTCTTATGTTCCAGCCCTCCCCTCTCCTGAGTCCCACTCCTGAGGTAGAACTACCCCCTTCTGCGATGCAAAGGGACAAGGAAATGGGTGGAGCAGGACCAAGGCTAGTCCATGATGTTACTAGTCCTCTTTGGGGAAAAAAAACCCAACTGTCCTTCCCTTCAGCAGCATGGCATCCCTCCCCCTGGGAATGATCCCCACAGGTCTTTCCTGAAGTTGCCACATCTCTTCCATGATCCAGTGCAGACTCCTGCTCCACAGGCCACTTAGTCAGCTCCCCAACAGTGACTTCTCTGTGGTCTCCAAAGGCAGCAGCCACCTTGACACTTGCTGGGGGAAATGATTGTTTCAGAATCTTCCCTTGAACTCCTTTCTTCCACAGGAAAAAGTGGGGCACCACTCTGTCTCTGTCTGTCTCAGTCTGTTTGTCTGTCTCTCTCTCTCTCTCTCTCTCCCCCCGCCCCCCCCCCACTCATCTTGAAAACCAAAACAGAACAGAACACATACCCCAGTTGTTTCCCCCCCTTAAATGTGCTGTTCCCAGAGGTACTGATTGGCTCAGCCCCGAGCAGAAGCAGAACTGACACCAGGTGTCAATAAGGTAGAGCTCAGTCTCTTCTACCAGGTAACAAGTGATAGGACAAGAGGAAATGGCTTCAAATTGTGCCAGGGGAGCTTCATATAGGATATCAGGAAGAATTTCTTCACTAAGAGGTTAATCAGGCGTTGGAACAGGTTGCCCAGGGATGTGGTGCTATCACCATCCCTGGAATAGTTAAAAAAATTTGTAGAAATGGTCTTGGGGCATGGTTTAGTGGTGAGCATGGTAGTGTTGAGGGGATGGTTAGACTTGATGATCTCAATGGTTATGGCCTTTTCCAACCATAATGATTCTATGATTCCTCCTTTCAAGTGGTTGTACAGATTGATAAGGTCTCCCCTAAGTCTCCTCCAGACTAAACAACTCCAGTTCCCTCAGTGGCTCCTCATGGGACTTGTGTTTTAGACCCTTCAGAAGTCCTTCTTTGGACATGATCGAACATCTCTGTGTCCTTCTTGTAGTGAGAGACCCAAAACTGAACATAGTATTCAAAGTGCAACCCCACTGCTGCTGAGTACAAGAGGAACTATCACTTCCTTAGTCGTATGGGTCACTGTTTTTACTACTTTAAGACTGACAGTTTTAATTGACAAAACTGTAAAATCCCACTTTCAGAAGTCATGTTGATTTGGGCAAGTGACCTGTGTACAATCCATACCCTCACCATTGCTGATTTTCTAGCAATAGTTTTCTTCAGTGCTCTTGAGCAAAGCAATAGGACAGACCTGGTGTATCAGTATTATGATTTTCATTTACATAAAAAACTGGGTTGTGTAACACAAAACCTTATAACATCTTAGCAAGATCACATGTATTCCCCTGTTCTCCCTCCAGGAGTGCTAAATGCACTATAAATATCCAGTCAATGAGATTTAAACACCCTCATGAACTTGAAGATAACCTCTTTGTGTCTGAGACTGTCTTTGGGGTTTTTTTTTTTATCTTGTACAATAAGCACAGTCAGTGCTTGAGGTTCTGGGGCATAGCAGTACAATGGGAATCATGGGTAGATATTTTCAGATGTCTCTTAAGGCTGGATTTCTCATTTAAGACTAATCTCACCTGCCACCTGAAAATCTTTCTAAAGTGACCTGTCTTTAAAACATGTTTATGTATTTTGCAAGCATGTAAATTTCTCTTTGGGGCAATTTGCAATGTGGGCTTGATCAAAAAGAAACCTACAGGAACACAAAAATTCTGTGTGTTCTGGGTAAACATAATTGTGCACCCACAATTATGTAGCTTAACAGAGGAAAACTACTGAGCTATGTATTGCCATTAAAATTATTCATTTAAATGGGCTGTTTCCATTGTGCACAGGTGGTAAACTTATCTCACATGTTTTTTGTATAAAAGCCTGAAAAAAAGTGAACACAGGCAAACAGAATCTAATGGTGTCATTAAAATGATTGTAAACATGCCTGTTGTGGCAGATGTGTGCTTTCCTTCTGTTGATATACATTGGGATTGTTGGTCAAGATCAAACAAATGCAGACTTTCAGCATGTCAAAAAATGTCTGCATTCTAACAGGTTCTGTTTGGAAAGAGATCTGTTTCCTTAAGGGCCAGGATAGCTATAAAATAACCAGACTGCCTGATCTGATCCAATGTTACTCTTGTTTTCTTTGATTAGAGCTGTATTCTCTGTATTCTCTGCCATCTACAGTTTCAGCTGAACAAGAGATTGTGTTGCATCATTATGGTTCAAGGAAGCATTACAACAGAGTAATAAATGTAGAGAAATATACAAAACTCAGAGCCAGGAAGCCATCAGCTTTTTTCTTCTCTCTGAAAATGCTGCCCTCCATTTAACTATAATTGCCAGCTTCCAGTGATTGCTTATTCTACTACACAAGGTAACACAGGCATAGCTGTTGTTATCCACCAGAGGATAGGATGAATTTAAACACATTTCCTCAGAGTCAAATTCTCTAGCCTAAACCAAAAGTTGATGGACAGCTGGCAATACAGCAGAACCATGTGCTTTCCTTCTGCTTGGAGTAGGACTGTGCTCCAAGGCTACTTGTAGAGAAAAGCGTAGCTCTGCAGTTGCTCAATCTGCCTTCAAGTGAAGAGTCTTCTGGAGTCTGGAATAAGGATCCTGGGGAAAGAAGCCAGAGGATTTATAACCATCTGTCTGTACCCTGCCCTTGGGAAAATGTCTGTGGAGTAGTTATATGTCCCAGAGGAGGGATTCCTTCTCAGTATTTTTTCAGGAAACGCCCTGTATGAGAAAGGCTTGGTTTCGCCATCCAGGATTTAAGCTTCTGTTTATTCAGAATAATGCTCAGAATCCTTAAATATCCATACTGTCACTTGTACTAAGTCCTAATATTTAGACATCATAATTGCAAAATTAATTTAGTTCACTTTAGTTAGCCAAGAAACATTGCTACAGGCCAATCTAACTCATGTACATTAGTTAACTGGTTCCATCCTTGCTCAAGTGCAAAACAAAGTCAGTTCTTCACTTTGTGTAATGTCTGTAGCTCTACAGGCAATGATGGTGTTACACCAACACATCAGCAGAGACAGCAGGCTTACAGACAGCTACAGTCATATGTCTTGGAAGTTAAGCACTTCTGTGTTGGGAATGTACTAGATGTTAGATTTGGGGTCTGAATGTCTTGTCATCAGCATCAATGAAAGTTCAGCACAGCTTTGGAATTATGTAGGTGTACCAGTGATGCATAGGACAGCAAAATCCATTCCATACAGCACAATGCATCTTTAGAAATGGTAAAAGACATGCAATGTCCCTTTCTTTTTAAAACACACAAGGCTCTTTACCTAAAAGTACATCAAAGTCTTAGACTTCCTGACTTCTTTCTGTGTCATTCAACTGTCTGAATGCAGGTTGCCTGTGGTGTTATTACATTAATGCATTTGGACTTGAGACTTGATACAAAAGTAACCAGTATCAGCACAATGTCTCTGTCCAACTCACTTAGCTAATGAAAGTCCCCCTTGTGTTCTCTGAACCAGATGAAGCACAGGTTACACAAGGAAAGCTTTCGTAGCTCAGCGTGAAATTCAGCTCCTGAATCAAATCCTTTAGCTGAGTCCACCAACAGCATAGAGGCAGAATAATGTCAATGGAATTATTTTGTGCATTAGTTGATCTGAATAAGAAAGTGGCTTTTTAATAGCCATTCCCTCTTCCTCAATTTCAAAACCAGAGTCAGTCCTGAGTTAAAAATAGCCACACACAAATTTAGAATGAAAACATTTACAGTTACTTGTGGCTTTTGTGTTTCTCTGTTTACAACCAAAACAGACAAAAAAAAAAAAAAAAAAAAAAAAAAAAAAAAAGAGAGAGAGAGAGAAATGTGTTACACTTCTGTATTTGGTAAATTGTTCTGCTGGGGATAGAGAGTTAACAAGGTTTTCTGTACACCTTGGTGTTCAAAGCCTTCCTGATTGATGATGTGGGGAGTAAACCTGTACCATGTGTCAGTGCCCAGCAGGGCCCTGCTCACAAGACACATTGCATAGTTTCTGGAGTAGGTGGAGATAGTTGCTACTCTGGAGCATTCAGATACACAGGAAACCAGGAAGAAGCTGAGGATTTATCATAACAGAGATAAAGTAAGTGATTTAGTATTAACATTAGGTTGATTTGTAGTTCTTGGGGTTTTTTATGAGAAACAAGCTCCAATTTAAATGTTTGAAGTTTTATCTATCATAGTGCTAAACTTTTTAAAAGAAATTTTCTGTATATTAATTCTTTTTCAAGCCATTAAAACTTATGTTCATTTTGTGCACAGTGCAGTACAACTTTTTAGTAGTACGTGTCACATAAAGAATAACCAGAGGTTAAAAGTACTCAGAATACCTGCTCTACTGTCATTTAACAATGATACTTTTATTAACTGAATACTTTTGACTCTCACTAGCTGGCTAATTTCATGATTGTTGTTTTCTCAGCAATAAGAACACTAATTCACCTGCCTAGGGAAGGCTGCTGGCAACAGCTGATGGATCAGGCAGTTCTTGTTTGAGCTGGGCCATCACCATCACCAGCACTGACCTAGTAGTGCAAGGAGTGGTGTCCCATCACATATGTGCCTGCTATATTTGCTTTCAGGATTTCTTGTTTGAGCTGGGCTATGTCCTCCACCAGCAGTAACCCAGTGAAAAATGTGGTGTCCTGTCACCACTGTGCTGCTGCATCCTTCGCGTAGTGGAGCTCTGCAGCCCAGAGGAAACTTCAGAGTGGAGCTTTACCCCAGTCACTATCTCTGTACTAGATTCCAGGAGCAGGAAAAAGGCATTTGATGTAGCTACTATGCATATGAATGCTCTACCTGCTATGCTAACAAGGTAGTTCTGCTACTTGTAACAGGCAAACTGGTGCATAGTAGAGTTTCTTTTCTGCTTATGGTTACATTACATCTAGTTACATTGTTGACATTAGACTTCTGTCAGTCCTTCATACCCAGTGTAATTGACTGCACAGTAGGTAACAAAGGGATACAAGGTTTTCTCCTTCTCCCTGGAGCAACAACTTTCTGATAACAACTTCTTTTCCGAGAAACAGATTTCATATTTTAGGATAAGGAAGTTTTGCGTCCATGTTTCCTTACTGAAAATCAGAGTTGTAACCATCACTAATGAAACTGTCAAGAACTAGTTTAAACTGTAATGCATTTGTAACAAGGCAACAAACATTAGTATTTTCTCTCAATGTTTCTTTTTCAGGGAAAAAGTGCCCAAATGCACACATTTGTGAACAAAACCAATTGTATTTTTGAAAAGATAGCAAAAATGTGCACACAGTTTTATGTTTAAAGTGTATGGAATATGTCACTTGTTGATCAATAGTGAACCACACGCTTTGAAGTAGATATTGTTCAGACGAGCAGTGTCGTCCTGCTGCCTTATGGATTTATGAATTTATTTATTTAAGAGTCTTACTACAAAGGACAAATAGTGTGCCAAGGGTCTACTATTAGGTTCAATTTTAGGTGATAGTGTTTTTTGTGAGTGTTTGTTTGTTTGTTTGTTTTGTATTTGTGATTCTTTTTGTTGTGTTGGGGGTTTTGTTAGGTTTGGGGGTTTTTGTTTGTTTTTTTTTTTTGAAAGGAAGCAAATGTTTACTTGCTGCAGTCTTTAGAATTGCTTTCTGTTGCTTTAACAGATCACTTGCTTTTTACACAAGCCAAAAAAGTCTAATAACTCTGCAGGGACTAATTTAAAATTACTTTTATCAAGAATTTAGTTTTCTAGATGTATGTTATTTTATTATGTTTGGTCTGGGCCAATAAGTACAGTATGATCCTGTTTTCCACTTTATCTTTTTTACCAGTGTTGTTTGGAGTTGATTAACTTCTGCAAGATTTGGAAAGGTGAAAAGAACTACAGTAGTATATTGAGCATAAAACCCATCAGGCTTCAAGATGGTATACTGAACACTAAGATACCAATATGGGTGAAGACTCACTGGCTAAACAAACATGTTTCTCTTCACAATCACTGATATTGAAAATTCTTTGTATATTTTAAGAATGAGACTGTTTGGAGTTTGTTTTCCTTTTTTTTCCCCCCCTACTATGTTTACAAATCTTGGCTGTTATAAAAATTTGTTAAAGAAAAAGAGTCATTTGTGTTTTACAAATGTTTACTGAACTCCACAAATTGAATTTTCATTACCGCTTTATTTACGTCAATGGAAGGCTGTTAAAAGGGAGAAATTGTTACAACAATAAACATCTGCTTCAGTGGTGTAGTAATCAGTGCTTATGCAGTTATGGTTTTGCATTTTACAGCCAGGAAGTTTAGAACCTGTCATGTGGAAATGTAACACACTTTGCATGTAGATTTCATCCTTCAAGTCACATCTGTGACTCAGGACTCAAAGCTGAGCTCTGCTATGGACAGAGTATTAAGTAAACACTATAATACTTTGGTCTATGAACTTTAAAGAAGAGAGAAGGTGATAGGTAATGTTTTCTTTTGTGGTGGTGTTTCTTTTTATTTCCTGATACTCATTTGTGAATGCATAAATTTTTCCTGCACCATTAATAGAATGGGACTAAGTTTAATGCTTTGGTCTTTTAAAGGGATACATTTAAAATTTACCCAGTATGGCAAAATCCCGTAACTGGATAATTTAAAGTCAGTTACTTTCTGGCTGAACCTATACTTTACAACTGGTATGTCATAAATGAACATTGTGTTGTCATGAGCCTAGGATGTAAAATTACATTCCCAGTTGAAGGCCATTTAAATAAAGAGTAACATGACATATGATATCACATACTTTCAAAAACTAATCATAGGCATAAGGCACTTCCCTCTCTGATAAACCTTTGATATCCACCCTTAGATTTATGCAGAAAAAGCATATGGCCTTGCAAACATTAGTAATCATGGCTGGCAAATATTGGCATGAGAGTAACAGGAACGTTTCAGTAATAAGTGAGGTCAGACTGAGCTGGGTGCTCTGCAAACATCTGAAGGCACAGAGGGCTTGCTGTCAGACAGTGGTAAATAAATGAAAGGTCATTATGTTCCTCTATAAAGTGTAAGGGGTTTTGTTGTTTTTTTTTGTTGTTGTTTTTAATCAGAAGGGCTGAAGTAGGCAAGAACCAACTACTTAACCTTTAAAGTTTATGTCATCCTCTTTCAGTTTATATTAAACTGCAGCTAGAATCCATCTGGAAGAAAAGAAAATTAAAAAAAAACCCAACAAAAAATAAAGAAAAAAAGAGAAAAAATATCTCTTCACATGCAAAAGAGGATCTTTGCAGTTTGTGGTTCTTTGTAGTTCCGGTAACATGGCACATAAAGTTAGATACCCTTCTCAGCTCTATGATAAAGAGAATTTTCCCTTCTTGGGGAAGCTTGCAGCTGATGCAGTCTGTGGTGTGTATGATAGGAGCAAATACAATACAAGCTTTTAGTGTTATGGTAGCACAGACACAATGGATTGAAACACTCTGGAAAAGGACACTTGGTACCATGAAAAGAAGCAAAGGATTTAGATATGCACAATACATTTGTCTGTTATGCATGTCATATATAATATCCTGTAATTTCCTATAAGTTTAATTCCCTCACTCCTGATGCTCCCCCAAATCTTGTGCAAGAATCTCATAAACTGTCTTGCTAAGACATACTGGGTAACCAGCACATATGGATGACACAGGAATGGCATTAAGAAGAATCTTCTGTATAGATGCTTTGTATGTGGACTTAACTTTTCAGAAGTAATGACCTCAGCCTCATTCCTCAAGGCTTCCTTCAAGGCAGTCCCTTCTTTATAGTCCAAGCATTTGAGTCAAAATTGCAAGGACTGAAATGCCAAACTAATCTAATTTAGTACACTTAGCAATAGCTTGAGTCATGCTCTGAATGCTCTGCCTTGCTTCATTTAATTAAAAAAACAACACAAGGCAAAAATAACACAAAAGCAAGTCTGCCAAAGCCCTGTATTCTGCTTGTCATCCAAGTGGGATTTGTTTACCAACTTTAGTCTTTATGTAGAGTACAGTTAAGCCTTTCTCCCTAACTTGATTGTAGTACTGTCACCTCACCCAAGCTAAAGTCAATAAACTCTGCGCTTCTTTGAACCAAAGAAGGGAAATGTTAATTGATAATATGTCACTGCTCCCAACATTCAGTTACTTTTTCAAGGAAATATTTTATACTTTTAAGTAAGTCCAATGGAAGCCTTAACATACAAGCACAGCAATACAGATCCTAGGTGTCCCGTTTGCATAGAAGAATTAAAAAAAAAAAGAAGAGCAAGAGAAAAACATAGGCTAGTAGTTTATTTTTTAGGTTTTAGTCTTCTCTGAGCACTTCTACTCTAGCAAAAGTTAATAAGAACCTTAGCTAAGTGAGATTCTCATCCACTTAGTTCTTTTTTTTCTGACCCCTTATTGTACAGGTCATCAACCCACTGCTATTTGGTACATAGTAAGGAGGAATGTACCACTGAAAATTTCTTGTATGATTGTCTACCAGGAAGCTTCATAAAGTTGTTTCTAAATATCTGTCCCTGGCCAATATTACACACTGGATGTTGATTTAAAGGAGCATACTAACATATGGCTCAATATATAGGGTGTACCACCATAAAAAAAAAAAGTTAGCATTTGAATGTGCACACTTTCATGCATACATGCACACTTGCAGTATCTAGTTTCTCTAAGCTTTCAGACTTGGGTTTTCTATGATCACTTTATGTAACTTTTTGAAAGAATAATTCTAATCATCTTTATCTTATTTCCAGTCATGTCAAATTATTCTAGGCCACTGTGAGCAATTTCTGCATACATACACGAAAAGTTTCTACTTCTTTTTGGCCATAATAGAAGCCTAAAAACGATTAGCTCAAAAATAAATTAGAAGAGGATTCTGGACCAACTATGTCTATAGTTTAGATTAGGCTCCCACAAATCTATGCTGACTGCAGAAATATTTGTACCTAAACTACAGATTACTGAAAACAGGAGCCATATTGTGGTGCAAAAAAAGGTATCCAAAAAGGTGCGTGTATCTGCACTTCCTGAACACAGAATGCCACCACAGAGTAAGAACTGAGTTGCACCAGTTGGCAGCAATGGCATCAGCATCTACGACCTTTACAATGGGCTGTCCATGTTTTGGTTAGCTGAGTGAACAGAGTTCAGTGGCCAAACAGCTGTTCTGTTCCCTGTCTTCTCTGAGGAAAAGGCAGCAGGCCAGATATTTTTCTGCACATACTTTGAAATAGCTTTACCACTGCTATTGGTATACATACCATAATTTAATTTAAACAATTTGTTTTTTCATAAGAAAGTGCAGCCAAATTATATGGAATTGAGGAAAAACAAGGCAATACCATTATTACCCATTTGTTAGAATGAGGAATGGACCTGGATGTCCTCATATTTCAGCAAAGCCATGATCTGGATCCATGAAATAACTTTATGAGAAGCTCAGATTCTGTTATGAGCAAGATAACTGCACGTCTAAAACCCCTTAACTTCTGCAAAAATATGGAACTGACAATTTTTGTTCTTAGGATCACCTTTTTCTTTAAAGAAAAAGGCCTCTGTTTAGACTCAACAATACTGAAGCTTTACTTTCCCTACAGAAGAGGAAAAAGAATCTCAAGTCCTACAAAACTCAGAATATAGATGGCATTGTTTAATTTTCACCACCTACAGATGCTTCCTGAATTAAATAACAGGTCTGAAATCTATTTTTGTCTTTGCACATGCCTGTCTGACCCATTGGTAGATTCACTTTGACTCAGCTCCAAAAAAAAATAAAATAAACAGAGATTTAAAAAAATCTGTTGTTTTTTTTTTTTTTTCATGTTTAAATATAAAGTAGGGAAGCCACAAAGTGGAGTCAGGTAAGTTAGAGGGCAGCCAGACACCAAATGTAATTGCATGAGAAATATTAGAAAATATTACATAAACATGGCATGGACTTTTGAAAGTCTAGATTTGATTCCACTGAGGTTTTGTCTGGAGTCCCAATTTATATTCACATATTGCTTAAGCCCGTCTACTGAGCCAGAAATAATCAGCATTGTTGTTAAAGTCTTTTTTGGTCTTTTTAAAGCAAATAATATTGTAACCAGGTGGAAAAGAGGGAGAAATAGGTATGTGTTTCTAATGAATCTGACTAAATGGCTGGCCAGAAAAACTGTATTTGAGGACCTTTTAAAATAAAAAAACCCACAGTCTAAAATCGCTAGCACTGGATCTGCAGCTAACACTCTAATTGTCTTAATAATTTTAAGCCGCAAGCACTGTTTTGGAGTTCTGGTGGCCATTCATCCTCAGTGACCAAAAATATAACAGCTGGAAATCATTCTAAAAGCCAAACTTTTTAAAAAACCATTATTTTTCCACCAAGTCTGGCCAAATCTCTGCTCACCAAGAACTTTGAGTGTAAACATCAAAATCAGCTTTTCCAGACGGGCTTGTAAACCAATACAAATCTTAACTGGATATTGACCTCACTATATAGCAGTGGCACTTTGATATTCCAAACTATTATCAAGTGCCAGTATGTTTTCTTTTTACTGCTATATTACTCTAAGATTGCAATGTGCTGAACTTATTTGCGCCATTAGCATTGGAGGATAGAGAACAAAACTCTGACCTCTGAGTCAAATGACCGTCCATGAATAATGCAAATAGGTATTTGTCTACTGCTTTTGTTTCTGAGTACTATTTGTCGTTTTCATCCTTCCTATACTCCTAGAGACATAACATGTCTTTGATCTAGGGACAGGTAAGAGGCTTTACAAATCTCCCTCAATCTAAAAGATTGTTTCAATTATTGTCATGAAAACTTTTTGCCAGTGAAATTTCCTTCTCTTGTGATTTCTTCCTGAAACATGGAGTACATTCCAGTATTTTAGAAATGAGTCTTGGATTGCCAGTAAAATGAAATATCAATAATTCTTAACCGTCCCCTAAATATTTGAGGGAAAACTAATAAATATCCAAGAATGCCAAACCCCTGGCAATAGAAACCTATTAATCTAGAACAGTTTTAAATAGTATGAATGCTAGAAACTGTAACCTCTCTCTCTGGCTATCCCACTGTCATGAATCTATGCTAATATGTTCTCCCCATTTTTAACTTTTATTGGAATTCTCTGCCTGTCTTGCAGTTAATAAAAGCTGGACCCTTGCATTTCCCTGTAAATACTGCAGAATTTTGCTTATACTAAAGANTTATACTAAAAAAAAAAAAAAAAAAAAAGGACAAACAGAAAAGCAAAGCACTCTTCTCATTGCAGAACTTTCATTGATATCTTCTAGTTATTAATGAGTACACTATTCCTAAAGGAAAAGAATAAACTATACCATTGTACTAATTCATCTTACAGATTTCCTGGCTGGGTATGCTCAGTATTTCTTTCTTTCTACTCTTAAGACACTTCTCACCTTGAATTCACCCTTAGTCTCTGACCTAGCATTTCCAGTCATCATCTGTATTTTGCACCCTAGTAGGTGACATTAAAATCTTTAAGAAAAATGTATAGAACAATTGTGCATTCAGTGTTAATCTGCATTTAATGGGGTATTTGCTTTTAGCAGTCTGAAACAGTTTCTTCAGCATGATCTCCTTTTAATCTAATGCATCTGGAGAAATGGTAAAAACTTCACTCATTTGCTTTGTAAATGGATAAAACATTCCTCCCTCATCTTCTGTGTGTGTGCATTGGCATAAACTTTGTTCATTTTAATTTAACATTCTGGAAATTCCCGAATTCTAAAATGTATTTAACTGTTTGGATAGTGCTACTATCTGCCCTGTTTGTAAAGGTCCTTTTCTCACTCCAGAAGTACCATTTCTGTCCACTTCCATGAGACAGGCTTTTTCTTGCACATTCTCTGAAAAGGACCTTGATTTTAACCAAAGCTCCATAACTCACTTTTATTTGTAGAAGAATTTTCTAGCAGTGTTAACCTTTAATTGCAATCCAATGAACTGTGTTTTAGTTACCATTAAATTTCTAGGTCTTACCTGCATTTTCTTGGCTCAGCTCAAGAAAGTCTGAGCAACTGCCACACAACAGACTATTTCACATAGATAACCCATTTTGTAAGAACAGAATAGTTTATAAGTGTCTTAGTTAAGGGCTTGCTTCTCCAGTTATTCTGTATGCTGAAATTCCAGAACATTCATGGGAGTTTCTAAATAGCTTAAGAATCTTATGCTAAAATAACTTTGGCAAAAAATGGCTGTTTTATTTAGCATGTAACTAGATATTTACAGGCTAAATCAGAATGTTGAATGACTTCCGAGCTGGTGACACCCTTTATAACCAGGACTTGCCAATATATGACTAATGATCTAGTACAAACTGTGCTTGTCTAATTTTTCAGCTGTATAGTGTTCTTCCACATTTGTTTTTTGTGGGTTTTTTTGATATTTTTGTTCTTGGGTTGTTTCTTTTTTATTTGAAGTTCTCTGGGCAAGCAGCTGTGCATAGCAGGATGCTGACTCCTCAGTTTTGCAGGAATGATTTATAAAGGTATTGTACAAAGGCACATATCTCAGGACCCTTATTCAATTTTTACACAACTTGTTCTCAGAGAGATTCTTGTTATAGTTCCTGCATACTGTTAAAATATTTGGCTGAAAGCATATCCATGAGTTTAATTTTGTTACTCCTTCATGCAAAGCATATCCTTAGTTACCCCAAAGGTATTTAAATACTTAGTGAACATGAATAGCCCTGTTGGCTGCTATTTTATCTGACCACTTTACTCTTGGTTTTAGACAATATATTTCAGTGGATATCTCTTTATTTAAGTCAGATGCCTGTTTAAATACCCTCCTGATGTATAGACTGATTCTGTCCTTGTTGCATGAACTGTGTACTTCATTTGATCTTTAATCCATAACAATTATTTAACTTTGACTGCCAATGTATATGTTGGAGATTAATTACTAATTATCATTTCTCCATTTCATAATCAAAATCATTAGTGTCATCACTTTAAGATCATTTTCAAAGACATGCTGCACTAAATTTGGATGCTTAACTATCAGCACAGTGGCAGTTACCCATAAGTGCTGTTTTAGTTTTGAGTTGCAGTTTCACAGAACTTTAAAAAATAAAATCTACATTTCAAAAATGATAAGGCAGGAAAAAAAATTAGAAAAAGAAAGAAAAGGGAAGAATGGGCCTTGAAATTAATATTTATAAAGAAAATTCTCTGTTTAGCAGTTTCTGTGTGGAAAGCATTACATCTACATTCCTTGCTTCCAGTACCCAGTCCCTGATAATATGAAGAGGGAAGCCAAGTGCTCTGTGCAGTTAACAAGATTTCCTTCAGATGAAAGGTCTTGGAAGAAGATAGGTATGAGCTCATATATCTATGCTTCAAATCCAAATGCAGGTGCTTCAAGCTTGGAGAAACTTCAGATGTCCTGATGACATATTCCCAGGACATCCTGATCCAGGATTAGCACCTAGGAAACATGACTAAATGCTTCTGCTCAAGGGATAGACATGCTCTAGGCCTTGAACAGGACAGATTTCTTCACTATGTCTCACTGTCTGATTGCCCAATACACTGTGTATTGCAGAGCCCATTCTTAGCTGCAAAACTGTCACCTTTGACTGAGACAAAATTGGGAGCCCATATGGGAAGTCAATTCCCAGGACCAGGCATCCACATTTAGTCATTGTCACACACATGGATGAATTAAAATTAGATTGATATTGTTTTCATGTGTGTCAGGACTTTAGTTTTTCAAATAGCATTAATATTATTAATTTCTGGATATATTGCAGCATTGTAGGGCAGTAATTTGAGTTTGCATTTTTAGTTTTCAAAAAGATTAGGATTTCTTTTTCAGTGACAGGTAAAAAGAAGTAAAAAATATGGAACTAAAAGCAAAGTCTTTTCCTCTATCCCAACAAATAAATGGGATATAAAAGTACTGTTTTCTTTCACTGCTAAAACACTGTCCCCAGGAATTTGTAAAAAATATCACTCCTCTAAAATGATGTATTTAAAAAATTGTAGGACTTCATTAAAATTTTTGGCTTATTCTTTATTTTTTCCAAAGTATTCCTGACTTTAACTTTCTTTGAAATCATTTTTAACCATTTGAAACAGTTGTTTTCAAGCTGGCAAAATAATTGCAGGAATGATAAAAAGTATATGGACATTTCACTGAAATGAAAGGCATTTTCCATCTTCCAAAACTTGTCTGTCAACACAGAAGAAATATGCAAAAAATGTGAGACAAACAAGCCATATGTTTTGCTTTTCATGCATCTGGCAAAAATGTGACTTCTTTTGCCATGTTTCTCCTGTGATGAGAATTTATTTCACAAAACTGACATCACATATTTCCTCTCAGTTCTTTCTTAGTCCTCCTATTTGCTTAAAGCTGCTATTCCACACTGTCCTTGTTTTTAGTGTCCTGGTGCATTTTCTTTTATACTCAAGGCATCATCAAATCTTACTGGTCCATGATGGTGCTAAAGTTCAGGAAGAGTCTTTGATCTAGCAGAAAATGTAACCAGATCCAAGGGCTGAAATTTTAAGAAAAACAGTATAATAGTTTAACAGGGTGGTTTACTAGTGACTTGAATAACCTAAGTATAGATCTTCAGCATGTTGAGTCTTTTAGGATATCTTGTTGAAAGATATGTGTTCATTCAATCAAATATTATGTGCACACTGCAAAATCATTGGCAAAATTTTTCGGTTTACGATGTGGAGTTTAAAATGAACAACTCTAATGATTTCTTCTGGTCTTGAAATCTAATATAACAACTTCTCCAACAATCCTGCTGAAAAATTGGATTGTGCTTGATCATCACTTGCTTCTTCCTAGAACTCTTTTCCTATCCGAAATGTAAGAATCACTTTTTGATTTACATAGTAGGTTACAGCAGTAACCTACACCCTCCCTCATTTATTTCTTCTTTCAAACCTGTGATATTACATTAATTTCTTAGTTATCCTAGTTCTAATGCTCAGACTGTACTCAGGCATAAGATTATTTGACTCTGCTCAATTCCTTCTTTCCTAGTATTTTTTTTGTCTTTTCCAAAATCTCTCTACATTTTCTTCCACCTTCCTCTATGTACTACATTTTCTTCAATTTTAATAGCCATTCCTTTGTCATGTGTTAAGTTTCAGTGTAAAAAAAATGTTCTTTTATGAACCATTTTTGGCACAAAAATTACTGAAGAATAAAAACTGGTTAAAATGACTCCCTTATTCTTTAGAAATCCTTTTTAGAAATTTCAGCTAAGGGAATTTCCATGAAATTTATACAATACACTTAATTTGCAAAGTGAATTCCCTGGACAAAATTGTTTCATTTCTTGAGGTCTGCACATAATAAAAGTATTATTTACTCTATTGAAGTTAATGTAAACAATTTTTAACAAAGAATTTTTTTTAGTTTTTATTACTTGAACATATTTAAAAAACATCACTAACAGCATATATAGTCATGATATTTAAAATGTAAATAATTAGCTTCAGTTCCAGTAACTATGCAGATTAGCTCTACATGGCTAAGCAAGTTACAGTATTTCGTGAATTCAGTAGCTGAATAGCTTCAGAACTCAGCCACGATACTACTAGTCTGCACTTATAAACTCCTATTGTCCTGTCCTATATCATCTGTTCATACCACATGCTTGCAAAACATTTGTAGTTCAGACTTCAGATTGACTGCCTCTGAATTGAGCATATTTGTAAATGTTTGTAAGACTGAAACTTAAATTTAAACTCTAAAATTTTTACACTATAAAGCTTTCTTCCTTCAGAGCAAAAGCTTCTGGGCACCTTACCAAAAAAATTAACTAAAATAATATTTTCAAAATGGTTATATCCCAAATAAACCATAAAATCTGTACACATTGGGGACAAAAATAACAAAACAGAACCAAAAACAAACAAACAAAAATAAGAAAAAGCCCACATAATGAAACAAACAGTTTTTGTTTAATAAAGTTGCACCACATGTGGAAAGTGAAATAGCTCAGGCAGCTATTCCTTTCTGTTCCCAGGTCCTCTGAGTATCATCTGTCCATTTGTTCTACACACCAACAGCCCACAGTTTTGGCATTCAGAATTGCTGGACTATTTGGTGCAGTCTGTGGACTCAACTCAAAACCAAAACTCTTATTTCACAGCACATCAACAACAGAAGCTGGTGCAACGGGTCCAAGTCCCAGTTGTAACAAAAGGGCACAGACTGGTTTGAAAGGAGGTGTGCCCTTTTACACTAGAAGAAAATGTGCCTCATAATTAATAATGAAAGTACAGGCATAAACTCCTGTATTTATTCTGTGCATTTACTGATTTCTAATAGAAGTCTAATATAAGTCACTTCAAGGCAAGCCTTGAGAACATTGTGCTCACATACCTCAAAGTGATAGCCTTGGCACCCTGAAGTTTTCTTTGGCAAAAGAGTTTGAGTAGCTAAAATCTGAAAAAGTGCATTGAATATATAAATTAACAATTCTCATCCTGAGAATTCATGCTGAAGGAAAATATTTTTTTATCTTGTCAACTATTCCATAGGTAAAGTTCATTCTGTACTAAAAGAGAGGGAAAAATGACCCTACTTTTTGTGTTAGGCACAGTGAGACTCTATATGCCTAGTTAAATCTAGGCAGTGGTTTTGTAGACAGCTATGTTTTGATGAGATGAATCCAAGAATTAGAGAAAAAAAAATAATCTCCTCATAATGATCCCAGATGCTGATCACTAACTAGTGGACAAATAATTCTTCCAATGTACTTGTGAAGAGGAAAATTACTTCAATTAATACTCTCATACTCCCATTATTCTCTATTTCTCAATATTGTAATTATGTTTTTCATGGAACTATTGTGCTAATTGTTGCAGTTATCTTCTTGATTTTGGTTTGCCTTACATACTTATTATTATAACTGAAGACCTATACAATTGAACAATTCCTATTGCAAGAATGCCCATAGGCTACAATTAAAACTTGGACCATGCACAAACATGTGAAATACAGCAATCATACTAAAGTAGATAACATCCATCTGATTTAAAATACAAAAGCAGGTCTACTAGTTTGAGATAATGGTGGCTGGTATTGAACATTTTCTGAACTATATAAAGAAATATTGTTTGTTACTTCTAACCCTGAAATACAGCGGAAAATAACTTGAAGGGTTATAAAGTGTACATCTGAGTCTTCTGTTCACATCTGTGCCTTGTCCTGGAGAGTGTTTTGGTATACACGATTGCCTAGGACTGTTTTGATCATATTTATTTTGGAAAACCTACCCTTGTATCATGGCAGTGTTACAGGAGAATCAGAACATTAATTCCACCCTGAGCTCCGTGTTGTGAAGACCAGGTTGTTAAGAGCTTTTATAAATTCAAAGCTGTGCTGCCATTAGTCTGATCACTTTAAACACTCACATGCCCTTAGTTTCTTTGCTGTTATCTCAATAAAACTTTACACTGCTCATCAGTTTGTGAACAGCCTTAGTGAACAGATTTGGTTTTACCACTTAGCCTGCCACATGGAATCTAAACATTAAATAACAAAAAGGAATGGTTCTTTCCAGTGCATCTGGCTCTCATGTATTCATAGCACCTTTAAGCATATCGATCTGATTTTTCTGCAGCTTGCAAAGATATGCAAAGATATTTACAGTTTAAATTTTTGCAATATTTTCCAAATGAATCATACATATATATTTAGTAATTGATAGGCATGGCATTTGGTTTCCTTTTCTTGGACAAGCAAATATGCAGAGATCTTAAAAATAAAATCAGCCCCCTGGAAAATACTGAGGATATGGGGATATTTGGAAATATCTCTCTAAATGGGATTTAGTTATTACATTTCTGAGATGACATGTTGGAACATTAGACAGGAAAACTGGCTTCCTCACCCTCTAACAAAGGTGGGTACTGCCAATTGTAGGCTATTAATATTAAACAGATTTACAGTTTGAGAAGTGGAGGTTTGGTCTCCTGGAGCATTCCTTAGGATGGTTTGCTTTGCTGATTGTGTGAAACAGGACAAAAGGCAAATTTCACACCTTGGCCCTACTACAAAAGAAACCGAGCTACATGATAAGTGTGAACAAAAGATATGAAGGAAATAGGCTGATTTCTTTCAGAGTTTGGTTTGTGCTTTTTTTTTCTCAATAAATTCTATCACCTTTGAGAAAAGAAATATTCAGAAAGCAGTTTTACATTGAAATCTGGAGGGGTTTTGGAAAACAAAATTCCAGACAAAGGGTATGATTTTCATCCTAGCATATCTCAATCTGCTTTCCTTGCACCATTCTGGGAGCAGGTTTACTGATATTTAAAATGTGTTTTATCACTCCTTTTATTTGTAACACTTTAACTGCCTCAGTTGTTATCTCCTTTTGTTATCTGTGACAGTTAATTGAATAGGGAAATGCAACATGCAAACAAATATTCTTGCACCTGTAAGCTGTGGAGCAAAAAATTTATTGTTCTCACCAATGCCATAACTAAACCAGAAAGGTTTGGTGCTTTTAATTTTCTAGTCAAGAAATTATATAAATAGCAATTAGTTTAAGGTCAGAATTCTTTACTGTAATCAAGCTAAAAATGGTGTTTCATATGATATCTGTCATGAAATATTCTCTAGTTTCCCTACAGTTTTCTACTAGAAGAGGGTTTGTTTGGTTTTTTTTAAAGATTACTTTTGTCAAGTTGTTCTGTATTTTTACTAAACTAACAAAGGAGGAGTTAAATCTGCAACAGGAGTACTAAACTCCATAGCAATAAACATTCCTGGAGACTGACAGAGTTTTTCCAGAAATTTCCTCTGTTCAAGAGTTGATTGTTTGTAAGAGTTGATTGGTTCTTAGGGAGAAAAAAATTAAAGACTTATTTATAATAGGTATAGCACTTTTCTCATTAAAATGCAAGTTTCTTAGATCTTTATTATGCAATTATTTTATTTTATTTCAAGGAATCTAATTTACATTCACTTAATTGGTTTTCAGTGACTAGTTAGGAGTAATTGGGAAACACATTCTAGAGACTCTCTCATCAAATATGATTTCAAGTTGGATAGAAAGGTCTGGACTTTCCTATTAATTCTCTAGCTATACATATTACAACTTCGCTTATTTGAACTCAAACTTCCCTATATACATACCACTCTGCCCCAGGCTGCCCAGCTCAAGCAGCCTGTGGCTTAGGACACAATTCTGTTGTGCAGCCTACTTTCAGGAGTATCTTACATATCTTACACTTAGTAAAAAAAATTATTAAATCTCCTGGGAGCACTAGAATATGTATTACCTCTACTATTCTTTCAGTTTAAACCAAAGGACATTTAAACAAAACAAACAAATCCCAGAATTTCTTCTTGTAAGGAGAAGAGGTTGAGCCCTATAGTTTTGGGGGTTTTTTTCAGGCTCTGAAACCTTGGAGGACTAAAACTTCTGTTTGCTTTGTGAAAGTTTCCTAAGAACAAAAGTAATTCAGAGGTATTCTGAATTTAGTGTTTCTTATTGTCTCATCTGAAGTGATCTTTCAGTCTGCAAAGTCTTTATTATTTAGGTTTGTTCTATTGGGCTTCTTTGAGGAATCTCTCTTCCTGTGATACACTTTGTAAATTGGATAGTTATAAGAAAGGTACAGTTTTCTACTTAGGCCCAGTAGCCAAAGTTTGCATCAAAATACTCTACACAGGTGAACCAGTCTTTGCCATAGATTTGGTTCAGTCAGTCTTTGAGCACTTCCATTTTACATTGAGTTCTTCAAAACTTCCTTGTATCCCATCTTTCATACTTAGGATCAGCAGTATCAACGCTAAGGAAAGGATATTACTGTTTTATATGCATACTAATAGCACTACTCTGTTTCTGGTCATGTGCTGTGTTCTCTTAAGAAAAATCACTGGGTCAGTTGAAGCTCTGTGGGAAGAAAAATTGTTCCTTCCTTGGAAATAATTTAGTACTCATAGGAAAAACATTCAGAGACTGAAAGCTGGTCAGCAAAGAGTAGAAAACTACAGAAAAGTCCTGCACAGCTGAGTGGGAGAGCTTGCTCAGAGGAAGAGCAGACAGAGAAAACCAGGCATCAGAAATGAGGAAAGAAACTTCCCCAGGGCCATGAAAAGCTGTGCCAATTTTGCTGCAACTCAAAGCTACTGAGCTGGCTAGAAGCTGAGGGAATCCCTGCAGAGACACAGTGGAGAGTTGTATATAAACCTTTTTTAATTTTTTTTTTCTATTGTATTTGACTGAGTTATGATGAGCTGTATTTATGGAGTTGTCCTGATGTGTACTCTAATTAAATCTGGCTTTCTTCAGGTTAAAAGTCTTTCAAACTCCTTTGGTGAGTTCACTGCAAAGGAATTGTCTATGCAGATCTATCTTAAAGCATTAACCAACTCCAAGAACTTTCAAAGTGTCAGAGGCTCTTAATGTCATAGCTCTGGTTTGGCTTTTGTACAAGAGTAGCAGTAGGCTCTATAGGATTGCATATATGTTTTTATGTATGTATGTATGTATGTGCATGTGAACTCCCTTGCTCAAAGATACCTTAGCTGTAACAGCAGAAATCTCAGTGTAAACCAGTTTACTCTGCTTTTTTTTGTGGTTGACCAGGCTTATCTACTCAGCTATGGTTTAAATGAAACCACACACTTTTCTTTTTCTATTCAGAAAGCCATCTATGAGAAGACACTACACTTCTGTTAGAAACGGCTTTCAGTGTACTACATTTTCACCCTAAGCAATACCAACACAGTTACATGTACATATAATTTTATTTAATTTTTTTATACTTCTCCAAAAATGCACCCTGTGGAACTCACAGAACTGAGATAACACCCTATACTCACAGAACTGAGTTAACCCTGTGTTGTCAAGCACAGGATTTGCAATTCAGTTAAGCCTCATTATGGTTCTATAATGTATTTTGTATTCATAATGTCATGCTAGCAGGGGGTGGTAGTAGTGGGTGACTATTACATGAATAATCTATTTATCTGGTTTGAATTTTGCTTTAACTATTTGTTCACAGTAAATCAAGCATTCTTAGCCAACCTCATTCAACATGCTTGGGCAGAAAGCCAGATTCCACCATGCTTATTGACAGAGTAGTACCTGACAGCCCAGTTAAACCCTTGCAAACAGTGGTGCTTGCTGAATAGGAAGGGACTGCCCTGAAAGTGATTGAGGTCTGTAGAATTAAAACTCTGTAAGGATAATAAATGGGAACTAGCAATAGAACTTTAAGAGTCTAAAAGAAGTTAATTACTCATTGAATCACCTAAATTCCCTTTATACCAACAAAAAGAAGTCAGTGCATCCAAACACTGCTTTTCCATTTTCTAAAATAGGAATCTATGCCTCTGAAAGAGGTTATTTTTTTTTGTTGTGGAGGAAGAGTAACTAGCTCCAACTTAAATATAAAACCTCAGATGGCTAAAATTTAAAGAGACATATCCTACCCTAAGATACATATCCATAGAACTGATGCATTCATTGAAGAGCTGCAAGCTAGTGACACAAAGAAGAGAACAATAGCTACAAGGAGACTTCTTATATGTCGTATGGTTGTTACATATTCCCTGTTTGGTACTGATATTTTTAGCCCATGAATGTATATAACATATTGAAATACTGTACAGATATTTGAATCAAATCTTTTGAAGGAAAATGCCTGCAATCATTTTTGTACCCCTTCTTCTAAATTAGCATCTGTGACACAGCTGTTTAAGCTGTTTTTCTAGCCAAGACTGAAGACTCCTTCCCACTACCCCATTGTAGTTTTTATGAGCACAGCCATTTAGTATGGGCTGTACTTCTTTTTGAAGGGTTGGGACCAAAGCCTTTGACAAATTTCTCATTTGCAATTGATTTGCTCCCTCCTGGGCTTGAGAATAAAAAGCAATGGATAATGTCTCAGGATCAGACTATTCATGATGAAATAATAAGGGTCAGATGAGCTGACAGTTTTCCTTAATGTTCTATAATGTTCATTAAGTTAGACAATATTTTGACTTCTTACTGAAAAACTCATTTGCAAGGACTATAGTCAGAAGAAAAAGAATTGGATGAGATAGATATGTATAATCAGACTGTAGTGCTATTATCCTGGGGCAGATGAAGGAACTTAACATCTCTCCCAGACAACAGAGAAAATTAATTTTTATAATGGAAATAGAAGTTCTTTTAAACTCCAGCTGTTTTGTTGGATTCATGCTCTAGTAAATATCAGTTAAACTTTGTTCTTTTGGAAATTAAAATTACTTTCAATCCAATACCTCACAGTCTTTTGCAATGAAACAAACAATACACCCTAATGTCCCACAGACCAGTTATGAAATGAAAACCCCATGGCACTTTTAGGAAGAATAGGTGAGTTAGTTCCAGTGTGGTTTTGACAATTATACACCCTCTGGTTTGAACTAAGCTAACAAAAAATATTTGTCTTCACTTTCTTCAAACTGTTGTGCCATGCTTCTGCTTGCTACTGACCAGTCTCTGTCAATGTCAGACCAAGAGGGAAGAAATAAGATGAACAAAACGTTCTGAACTATGCATGCTACCAAAAAAACCAAAATTCAGAACTTTTAATTTCCTTTGAGTAAATTTATACATTGTTTGTATTACATAAGTTTATAATCAAAGTATAAGGAATTTAGCATAAGGATCATCTGGTGTTCATGAGTTAGGAACAAAACTTTTGACTAGAAATTAGCATTTTTATCTCATTATCTACACTAGTTGTTTATAAAGGTAGACTTTTAAGGAATAACTAAATCATAACTCTTATGTAGCTTAACAACCTGTATCTCAGAGAGAATCAGTCTAGATCTAACAAAGACATAAGTGAATATTTCATATCCTAATCAATCTCCATTAGTTAACTATCAGATATGATTCAGTGTTCACAGAATCACTGGAAGACATGCTCCAGATTTCTGATTGTGCAGATGTAATGGATCACAACTGGAAAAATACAAATGGTAGTCATAAAAGGATATGGCCTACTAAAAGAGAAAACCAAATGTAAACAGTTTCTTTTCTAATAAAAAATACAGAGGTATAACTCAAACTAAACCCAAGGTTTTTCATTCACTATACAATACTTAATTTTCCTTCCTGTTAAAATTATTTTAAAACTTAATGAAACTAATATCAATTTTATTTTGTAGCTCTCAGTTGTCTAAGATAAATAGCAAAAAAATATAAAGAATAAATACATGCTAAGGAAATCTGGCAAAAAAAATCAACTGGGTGGAAAACTGGGTGGTTAAACCCTTTCAGGAGAATATTGTGTCCTACATCATAGGTGAAGTGGTAAACTCTGCTGGAAGACACAAAATGCAGACATCTTTCTACATTCCTTTTACAGCCACAGACTCCAGAGAATTGGTTGTTACATCATTACAAGTCATATTTTATGCTTGAAACATTTATAATATTATTTTATTGAAGCTTAATCTTCAGTTAGGACACAGGGACATTTTTATATGCCTCCATTTTCACAGTGCTGTGTACACAGACTAGGCCTTCAGGGCAGGTTTTATTGTGCCAGGGTAACATATGTTCCCAATAGGTAAGTGACACATGAAAGGAAAGGAATGTGATTTAATGTTTCAATTTTATTGCATGCAATTTAACATATGGCAGTGAAGAAGATACAATCAATAAAGCTACATGAATGTGAAAGCACACAATAAAAGATACTTCAGAAGAAAGGTTTGATTTAAAGATTTGTTGAATCTAACTAATCAAATAATTCAACACACAAATTATATTTACATTGTTGGGCTCATTCATTATTGGTGAGTTGCTAGTGCATGGTTAATGATTTTGGGAACTTCTTCCAAAAATCTTTTGCAAATTTTGTACTTCACCCATTTACGTTGCACTTGTATAAAGAAATCTTATCCCAAATGAACAATGCATTACTATCATTGGGGGCATTTCCTTAGGAAATTAAAATTTTCATTTTCTTCTGTTCCAATCTCTTTTGTCACTGTTACTAATTGAGTTTCCTTATCTTCATCGTATTTCCCTTCTACTATCCAGTAACTCTTTCATCAGTTTTGACCAAATAATGTCCCATAAAATCATGTTCTAATTTCCAAGTTAGTACACAAATTACAAAGTCTTATTGAAAAGTGTCTGAAATAAAAAACATTAAAAATGTTTTTTTCAAACTAAGAAGTAATGTTTTTCCTAAGTAACTTCAATTTAGTAAAAATGTCTAGTTTTATTGAAAAAGTACAATAAAAATCTGAAAGTCTCCATTTTCTTTTGTAATAAGAACTACATGGGGTTTTTTTAAATCAAGTGCAGTCCCCAGTGTTTTTTTCCAGAACAAATATTTTGGAGGGAAATTGGCATTTTTAATAAAAAATACACATTTTCTGTTAAATAATAAAGGAAAAAAAAATGTTTTCCAATGTGTGCAATGTAAGAATTCTATTAATTTATTAAGTAGGCCTAAAGCCAAAACCATTTCACTTTCTTTCTTGGTTTTGAATGAAAATATTTAGAAACAAAATTTGAATTTCAGACAGATGTACTTAATGACCTAAAATATTTTATAACCACTTACATGTAGTCAATAAAAAAAAGGACTAAATTTCCTCAAAGAAAGGTTAAGGTATGTTTTATGGCAAGGTTACATGTTATTTAAATACCTTCAAGGATAATCAGAATAGATGTATGAATAGCACACCAGTTCAAAGCAGGAGACCTCTGCTTATGTTCTGAGCTTAGCCTGGGGTTTGATGTTCAATGTAAACTTGCATTGACGTGCAACCTTGCAGAGACAGCATAAGTTGGATGCTTAAAGTTTTGTTTTCCTACAGCTTGCCATCCAGTTCTGAATTCTTTTAATCTCTTCTCTTTCAGCTGCCATTTTCCAGCTGTTAAGCATAAACATTTCCAGGTATCATAATCTTCTTTCTTTGATTTATATTCATGCAGTTCCATAGATGTCAATGTATGATTTAGCTTCAGCTTCAGTTTATCATCCTCTCAATATCTACCAGTTTTCAACATCATAGTCATGTAGACATTAGACAAAACTTATCTAAATCACATTAGTGTCTTGGTATATGTGTAACTTATACATGAAATAAGCACTGAACATGCATCTACTCTTCCAATATACCTTGAAGTTTCTTCTTGCTTGTTATAACCTAAATCCATGCAGGTATATCACTGTTATCTCCAAGTGCTTGTAAATGTCTTTTCCATGATTGTGTTCAACACATGGTACCTATTTTCTTTGTTGTCACATTTTATGGATTGTGAAGCTCCTTAGGATGTGGCTTGTAATAAAATTTCTATTTAAGAGATGATTGTAATTTTATAAGCATATGTGTACATATATATGCACACAGAGGAAGAGAGAGAAAAGACATTTGTTAGACATCATCTACATTCATGTGTACTGTCCCTGTCATTAAGGCAAGGAGGAATATCCAAAATGTTAGAAAAATCTGTGGGAGAATGGCAAAACTGTCAGGAATTTCCATGAGGTTCCTATTGCAACATATTGCTTCCTTTCTGTCTTCTGGGATGAGTAGATACAGGCTGCTGGATTCATTCATCCTCTCCTATCTTCTAAACCCTGCCACAGTGCTGGGAGGTGGGATATGAAATATGTTCAGAAGCAACAAACAAGCATTGTAGGCATATACACCTCCTATAAATTGATGAAGCTGGAGAATTAGACATGTAAAAATGTACTGTGTGGGTGCCATATGTAAAAAGATTCCACAATCTTTTAATTTTAATTTTAATCAGTTAAATTTGTCAATATTTTTCTTTTGTATTTACTACTAGAGAAGAAAATTCCTGGTAATGTAGAATTATTATTTACTTATTTTTAAGTTGGTTACTCATGTGCTTCAGTTAACCACAGAAGAGTGAAACTTTAATCACATAAAAGTAATTTATATTTACCCAAACAAGTGCCCAGTAGATTTCTGCACAAATCCCATGTGACAATATTTCTGTCATGATATATCTACATCATTCTCTGACTAGATAAATTCTCCAGCTATTGGCTAAAAATAAGTCCACTTCACCATGGTAACTGCCTAGTGTTGCAAGGAATGTTGCTTTTGAGATCTTAAAAGCATAGCAGAAAAACACCAGGTCTTCTTTACAGTGGTATAATTAAAGCAAAGTCATCTGCTTATTTGGAATCAGAAAAGAACCTTCTCTGTCTCTCTTACGATAAATAAATTGTAAAGTCTCCTTTCAGAAGGTTATTGTACTTATCCCTATGTGTCTTTGAATAGTGGTTCCCAAAAAATTATGAGTTTGACTGAAAGCTTGACCCAGCTTCACATGCTGGCAACCTGAAAGAGCCAATGTAAAGGATGAACTATTTCATTACAAACACCCCTACATGAGTGGCCTTATAAGATATATCAAGGAAAATTGATGAAAACCAAAACCCTCAACAATTTAGTCACCAGCTCTGAAATGCTGACTGCTGGATAGTTGCTGTGAAAGTGCCCAGGCTGTCCAACCAATAACCACCTCAACAATTCACCACATGTGACCAAAGCCACAACTATGGGAAACAGCTTTAGAGAAATTCTTTTCAATACCCTCCCTTTTCCACAGTCCTTGCCAGCCTTCTACACAGTAGGATCTCTGGAAAGAAACTCCAAACCCTCTCCTTCCTGACACAACCATGATGAACAGCTGCAACTCCTTAGGCACTCAGCACAGCTGCCTTGAGCTGTGCCATTGAAATAATCCAAAAAGACATCAAAAAATGGAAATATGTTATTGAGTGTATGGTTAGTGGTCTTCGTGTATTGGCTAGATGGGTGGCTTCCAATTCGTATTGCTGAGGCTGCTGGAAATCATGCGCGAAACACAAGTCTGATTCTTTTTTTCACTGTTTTCGCTCTGGAGTTATTTCTGGATAGAGAGAAAGCAAAGAAGTCCAAACAAGATTATAATGCTCCCTCTCTTTCTTCTTTCCTCAGTTCTTCATTGATATTATTACTAAACTTTTACTGCCTTCAAGGGGACTCAGACTGCATCCAAGAGACCAGTTTGTGGTCATGGTTATAACAGCTTCTTGCTATTTCATGATAACTGAAAAATTTCAGATACAGAGATTAGAAGAGGCACATTAAGATTGCCTTCTGTTTAGGCTAATTGGTAGACTGCTAAGGAGCTGGTTATGTTAGCTGAGAGAACTACTTTGGAACATTGTTTTTATTTCTTCCAGTGCCTGAGGTAGCTCAAAGAGGACATTGCATTGTGATGCTGTCATATTCTAAATCAGATTACGTTATGGTTTGATTTACTGGTAAAAGGGTGCTTGATTGTAGGTGACACAGCTGCCCAGCTCTCAGCTCTGTGCTTAACAGTGTACCTGGAAAGCCCTAAGACTGTACCCTGTGATTTATGAAACTCCAAGTAGACTGGCTGCTTCCTGTGAGGCCTACAGCAGTTCTGAAATTCCTACCACCAACATTGCAAGGAAATAAAAGACAACTGTGTAAAAAAACAACTACCAACAAACAAAACAAACCAAAAAATCTTAGTTATAAAAACCAGTGCCTCACAGTGTTCTATTCAGGGCACAAAATCATCCATCTGGGAAACTTTTACATGATTATTGCTTGGAAACATTCTTCTTATCTGATCAAGTGTTTCTTATGAATTTCTTCATAGATGGGGGTCATGAGACTGTTTCAGAAAGACATGATGCTGCCTGGTGCTGAGAGCTGCAGTCCCAGCCCTTAGAGCCTGCTAGGCTCTAAGCAGGCAGGCAGCTCCTTTATAACACTTGAAATGTAACTTGATTTCAGAAGTTGAGCACAGGCTTAAGCAACTTTGTTTTCTGTTGCTTTCCTATTTCTATGAAGGAGGCAATGGTTTTCAGTGTATTTTCCACATTTATTTTACCCTTTGTTTTCTGGCAAGAGCATGTGATTCTTGAGTGGTTCTCCTTTCCTTTTGAAAATCACGTAGTATAAAATATCACACTGTATATGGTTAATTTACTCTTCAGTTGCTGAAATGCTTGGTCCAGAAAACCTTTGAAATTATTCTGTAGCCAGTTCAGGAGGGAATGGGGAAACTGACTCTTAATATAAAGCTAGCAGTTAAAAAAAAAATAAAATAAAAAATCTTGTACTATTTCTTGAGTGTAGACACTATCACAATGTATCTTCCCAAGAAATTGGCACTAGGAAATAACAAGACAATAGATAATTTTATTTTCCTTTTTTTTTAAAGTTTTCATAATAGAAACGAAAGGAGGACATATTTGAGTCATTGACATATTCTGAGACATTTCTTGGTAAATTTGGGAAAATTGAGAGTTTGCTGTTAGAAGATTAAGAATTTTTAATTTTAGTTAACTAGGGAGGGTAGATTTTCATTGCTTTACCTCCACTAAGCTATTAGCTTTTTATCTGCACCAGGTCTTAATAGCTACCAAACATTGCATTAAATTAAAATAGACTCATAACTCCCCTCATGACAAAGCCTAAGATATTACAGAAGTAACTTCAGGCAAACAGGCTGTGTTCAGGATCAGTATGGCAGAAACAAAAAACTATGAGGTTCATTGATGTGTAAATGTGCAGTGACATTTTTAAAATGTGCACTGACTTTTTAAGAATGTGTGTGCAGACTGAATATGAAAGGACCAGATACATTTGTCAGGGTACTGTGAACCAGTGTTTCAGTCTGGTAGGGAAAACTGGATTTAGGCACAGGCTCATCTAATTTATTAAGAAACCAGTAATTCTCTTTGTTAAGCTGAGGGCAAGTAATGACTCTATTTGCTGCATTTGGGTTGCAAGATGAAAGCATGGGATTCATGATTAACTATGCATCTGTCTTCAATAGAGACCGCGAGTAATAACTTGTTCTCACCATAGTTAACACCTTCCAGACGAGAAACTCACAGTGGTCTGCAAAATCAGGGTATCTTCATAACACTTCAAAGAGCTATTTCTTTCCTAAGACACATTATTTTCGCTATTTTACAGTTGAAATAAACAAAGCAAAGACTAGTTACAGTCGGTCTTTTCAGCCATTAGTTCCCTTAATGATTCCTGTTTGTCAGACTTAAAGATTTATCTTAGCACCTGTCAGAATAGTACCGAAGCTCCTCACATGCTCATTCAAAATGCTGGGTGTATATCAGCTAGACACCTATAATTAGTACCTAGGAAAGTAGAAGTCCTCTGTGGCTGTTCATCATTAAGCAATCAGGACACACTTTAAAATACCTACATTTACATTTACAAGTCTTCTGACAGAAAAGCAAGGGAAAGAGGAAACTTTCTTGGGAGTGTCTCAAAATGTCTGAGCCTGCAACCAAAAAGTATAAGGTATTTTGCAAGGAACGCTGGAAAATGTAGAATTGTATAATACAACTAATAGAGCACAAGGAATGTTTGTGTTTTGAAATGAATGAACATTTATGATCAAGTACATACTACACTCTGGTTTGGTAGAGAACACAGTGAATAAAAAACCACATTTTTTTGACATTATACTTGAATACTAAAAAATACTAAATACTGAATACTAAAAATACTCTTTTTATTAATACTTGTAATCGTATGATAACTTGCTTAGTCAAATTAACATTATTACATACAGCTAGATTTTGGACACATTTATAATGGAAGATGTTTATTGATCAGAGAAACTAACAATTTATTGTACTACAGAATGGGAGAGCTGCCTACTGGAACCAGACAATGGAATCCAAAGTGCTGATAGAGAATAATAATTCCTCTCTGCTACTACTAAGAAGCGTTTGGTTCTGCTATCACTGTATGTAACTCCCCTTAGTTCCCATTGTTTCTGTGGCCGAATGTATCACTTTGGCTGTAACACTGCTGAGTTTGGTACTATTACAGCATATTCAAATAAAAAGTTCCTGTCCCATCAAATCACACAGTTATAAATATGCTTTAATAACCTTCTACAGGAACACACATATGTACATACATATATAAAATCCATGTAGATTTTTATAAAATGTCTTTCTTATGATATTGAAAGTATTTCCAATTGTAGCCAGAAGTGGTTATTTACTCTTGCTTATGGTGATGTCAAATGCACGTTTTCCTTCATATAAGTTTATATATATATATATATATATATTAGAATTGGAAACTACATACAAACATAAACATGTGCATATAAACATGTATATGCTCATTCCATATGCAGTCCAGACATGCCAGGGCTTGAAATATGTTATTCAGGAAACAACTGCAACATGGGATCTGTATATTTTTTCCCTCTGACAAGATTACTTCCCTGGCCCATGCAAACTTTTGGCTTTACAGGCACCCATGGAAACATATGCAACTGTTTGTGACTACAGCGGGAATCATTTTCCTCTGGGCAAACATATTTTTTACTAGAGATGGACATCAGCCATGTAGATGAGATCCAAATAAGGATTTGAGAAGATTGAAACTTCTACTTACTGCATGTTGGATCCAGGATTTTAATTTAATCCATTACAAAGATAGGGACTGTTTATGAAATCCATGTACTGATCCATCTGGATGTTATTTGCATCTGTGATTTAGTTAAGGGTCTCATTTACATTTTATATTTGAATTCAAGAAACTTTGTAGAATACTCAGTTAAGTACCACTGGGATGCAGAAATCATTCCACTAGAATAGTGTAAAAAGGCAGATTGCAGTAAAACTATAAAATTATATAAATTGTTCATGCCACTACAGAGAAAATTTTATGAAAGTCAGAAAAAACTCACTCAAAAAAAAGCTGTTTATAATGCAGTGCATATTTTCTAGGTATGGTGAAAGAGTTCTGAAATCTTTGGGTAGTACAAAGTGTATTTTATTTCTAGAAATAAGACCAGTACTTTCCTCCAAGTTTTTCTGTGGATGAATGCAAGACATAATCAATCTAACTTTCCAGTTACTCATGAGCACAGTAATGAACTTTTTTGTTGTTCTTTTGCACAGAACCAGACATCATTGTGTGTTACAAAAAACATTTTTGTCTGGAGTCCAGGGGCTATTTTTCTTAAATGTTGAAGCAGGGAAAAATATATATATGGAGAGTAATTTTAACATATATAAAGATTTATTCCACTATGGAGGAGGAGGATGATAATGCCTAGCTTTTCAGTAGCAGAGCTTACTTCCCTTCATCACCATAAAGATTAATACTTTTATCCCCATTTTACAGAGGGAGTATCTAACGCCAAGAAAAACAACAGGTCCTAATTATATTATAAAAATTGTCCCTTAACTCTGAGATTAAATATAACCATACCATGTATGCCATGTGATGATACTTTTAGCATTTCACTTTAACCTTGCTTATTCTTAGGCATTATCAGTGAAAGACACATTCACTATATAATTTACTGCTACAATAAAAGGCAGTAGTTAATTCCTGGAAAAAGAATCTAACATATTAAAGGATAATATTATAAATCCCATGAACTATACATTAAGAATGGCTCAGGCTTTTTAATGGGTGGCCTTAAGAATATGATAATCACGTGATAGAACACGGCAGCACCTAGTAATAGTGTAATTGCTCTGAGCCAAAGGCCAGCTTGTGGTTTGAAGTAGCAGGCTTCTGGCAAAGCAGCTTGCAAAGCAGTTCAGTATGACTCATGAAGTCCTATTGAAAGCCTAAGCTAAACCTGTAGCTTAACACCACAGAAGTATTTTTTTCAGTATAAAATGTCTGTGTTTATCCATTCTGTACATCCTATCCTACTTCAGTCCAGTGGATGTCTTCATGTCGAAACGAGCACATTTTAACATGAAATGTGAGTTGTACGTTGTTCTTTGGATTCTTTCTGAGATTAAAAATACCTCCTACATAGATGATTATCCCTACTTATAGCTATTACCTTAGATTTACAACATAAAATTTTCATTTTAATCACATGACTACATGAGTTTTCATAATATCAACACTGAAACTTGAAATCTCCTATAGGGGTTTTTGTGGGGCCAAGTAGCTATTTAGAAGGAACAAAGTTTATACTTTCAGTAGGATCACTCCTAAAATATGAGCATAATTTAGTAGATATTGTACAAACTTCTACAAAGATCCTGCAACCTTAATAGAAGAAACATACAGAAGGGGAGGCCCAAGGAAGCAGTGAATACTAATTAGCACCATAACCAGCAATAACAACCTGCAACTTCAGAAAAGATTACTTGTATATGAACCAACAACTTTTTAACTGTTCTTGGTTATTAAGTTACTTACTGTCAGAAAACAAACAAACAAAACCCCAAACACACAAACAAACAAAAAGCTCAACCAAAAGAGTAAATAAAATTTATTAACAGGATCTATGCCTGTTAATTACAATATTTTACTTTATCTGCAATGGTATATTGAGACAAATATAGAATATATAATATTTAATCAGTATAAACATCAACACAAAGAAGACGAATTCTCAAATTTAGATGATCCATAAGAAAAAAAGCACTGGTTTTGGGGTGGGTTTTTTCCACTGTTTTTTCCCCTCAAAGTTTATCAAATTTGGAATTTGACAAAACCTCAAATATTGCCCTAGATATTTTTGAAGAGGAAGCAACAAACTTCACAAAACTGGAAAAATAACATGCTTCATCAAAAACCTGGGAATGGACAAAGTGACTACTGGCAAAAAAACCCCAGATATTTCATTCATGTGTCCATAAATGTAAGATCATACAACAAAAATAACCCAAATAGACCAAGATATTAATTTAAATATTGATAAAAATAAATTTTTGTAGAGCTGACATAGCATTGCTGCAGTGACACAAATCCAGAGGGACCTTGGAGAAATTGAACAGGAACACACATTTTAGGAATGACTGAGTGGGAGTAGGATGTTTAACCACACCCTCCCTCTGCATTTCAAGTTGTCCAGCTGAAAACACCCAACAAAAATGAAGAATGAGCCATAATGCTCAAATAGTTCAGTAAAGTTTTAGATTCACTCATTTTTGTTTCAAACTGACAGACCAACAAATTCCTCCTGGCCTGTGGGCTAAAGGAATAAAACCACCACTCAGAAGACAGACAGATGCTTGGTAGTGATGCTTGCTTCCTCCATTATACTTAAAATGCAATCATGCCAGGCACAAATTAGTTCCTTGTATTGCAGTTGACTGCATTTAGTAATGAAAGCCCAGTCTCAATACTGTAAAGGTAACTGTGGAACACATACAGCTGCTGTTATAGCTCTTGACTTGACTGCTTGCTGTAAGGTTTGGTGTTCTCATTCTGAGGCCCCGTGACTCAAAGCACCTCAAGTAAACTGACTTAGTTTCGCAGGGCTCCATGAAGACTGAATGTCTGGGCTTCATTTCCAGGTAGCTGATGATTTCGTCACCTCTCTGTGCCATGTAGGGCACATCCACTGTCTGCGTGCTCTCACATCCAATCCACAGGTGACTGTCAAGGCTGAGCTCTGTATATTGCAGAATAAGTTGAGCAGAGAGGCTTTTCCTTTTTTAACAGAGAGAGATTACCCTATGTATAGCTGTGTCCCTCTCAGCATAGGCAAAGAGGGAAGAACAGAGCAGAGGATTATCTAAAACTGAGCTGCCATCAGCTATGTGTTCATTGTCAGAACATGTCAGTAAGGATTATGAACTCTAAACACAGCAGTTTGCACAGCTGCTTGGACAAGCCATCATCCCATCTATGGTTTTGAGGGAGATGTGGAGAACTCTAGCAGGCGAAATAAATGTCTGCAGCACTCAATGAGGAAGTGTGCCTCTTGGTTAGACTTTTCTGACCTGAGCTGAGCTTCATTTCAGCCTTGATCAACTTGCCCTTATGTTTTGCTTAGCTGACTGAGAAGTTGATTTCTGTAGGATTCCTCTTTTGAGACACCTGATCCCAAACTGAGAAGAAATAAACATTTGAAATCCATTTTGACATATCTGAAGTAACAGAGATTGCCCAACTTGCAACAGAGAAGCTTGCAATTAAAATGTGTCTTCATGCAGAGCTCCTGCTGCCAGACAAATTTCGGTGACTTTGCAGTCCCAAGTGTCATTTATACAGGAAAGTGTATTCATTGGCATAAAGAAGGCCAGAAAACAGACAAGAGATGAAATAGTTTGCATCATTATATCATTGCGTTATAGCTGATTTTAATATTCAATTTCTGCTAAACAGAGGAAGAAGTTGATTAAGCAGTAGAATGAGATGCAGTAGAAATACCGGTTCTTATTGTGTTTCAACCAGTAACAGGTTTCAGCAGGGAAAGGTGAAATAGGTCAATCAGCTGTTTACTTTCTGATTCCTTCAGAAGATAGCAAAATGCTTCTGTATGTTAATGGTTAAGACACCAGAGACTTTGGTATTCAAACAATATCAACATAAAGAACAAATAGGCCAAGAACTAGACATTGTAGTTTCCTTATTTTGATATTAGCTCCTTTTCTTTGACAACTACATAACTACATCCAGAAAAGTAGTAATTATATCCAGAACCCAAAGAGGTCCATCATAACATGAAAATGTTGTGACATCATAGTCCTTGGTTAAGGAAATTATAATGATGGCAGAGGTTAAAGCCACAGTGTAAGACGGGAAAGGGGAGAGAATAGACTCAGAGGAGATTTTCTTGCTCAAAAAAGCATGAAACTTTTCCCTTTGAAGGAAGAATTTTCAAAAGGTAAGTCATCTTGCTTTTACAATGTTTCTTTGCATGGGGATGTTTTTGCAAACTTTTCTCAATTAATAAAGGTTTAAAACCATTCATGGGTGAGGTGGAAGAGAGGAAATAATGAGAAACCAATTCAGTGTAAAAACAAGTGTTGATGGTGTGACTAGGCAATGAAGTAAATTTATGAACTGATTTGATCATGGATATTAGCACCTCCTTTCCTTCCAGTGTGAGTCAGAGTGAACATAAACATCACAGCTATGTGGAAAAATGCACCCTTTCCTTGTGGAAAAAACCTAAAAATTAAAAACCTCTAATTTTTTTGGTAAGGTTTTTTGTTATTATTATTTTTGAGTTTACTAAAAAAAACATAATTAAAATAAGTGTACCCTTTCTATTCAAACTAGGAGAAGAAACAAATAAGCACTAAGGAAAGACAGTATGCTAAGTTATTGTTTATATTAAGATATAAATGAGTCAGGACCCACTATGTTATGAACTATATTATGATCAGATAAAATCATTCCTTGACTTACATTTTATTAACTTTCTAACACTTTTGGACTGTTAGAAGGAACAGCTCTTTTTTACTAAACTTAAAGCGGTCTAACATAAATTCATGTCTCCTATTTATTTGGCCTTTCCTGTGGAAAGAGAAGCCAAAAAGAGAAGATATCTTTGTGATGGTGGTAGTAATACACATTTGTCATGAGATTGCCTAAGAGAGCCACTTGTCAAACATTTCACCTTCAGAAATTATATGAAGTGACTGCTATTTCAATGATGAACAAGATATTCACTTGACTTTTAATTTTTAAAGAAATAAATCTAATTTTTTAAGTTTCAAACACTGATGAACATTGATCATTTCACTATGAGTTCCACAGCCAAATGGAAGTTCATTGGAGCAAGCAAATAACTAAGAGATCTTGAATTCCAAAACAGAGTCAAAATTTACTTTATACCCATGACTAATGTCAGATCAGAACTCTAATAGAAATACTGAGTAACCTCATGTTAATCTCTTCTTTATGCCATCTATGACTAGCTATAATAGCTGAGGTCAGATTATTATCCCTGATGTATATGTTCTACTCTCACAGAGTTTTCTTTGGTAAGGAACTATACTGAGGAAGAATCCCACTTCCAGTTTGGCCTGGTCTGGTATAATGAAGTTAAAAAACATTATACACACCCTGACATTTAAAAGTCCTTGGCTCATGGCTGAAGAATTCAACAGGGCTTAATTATTAAATGGGTAAACATTTATTCTCCAGTTACTTTCAACTCTACACATATTCTCAGATTTTCTTGATCAACTAACTTTTAAAATATAAAAAGTAGATAGACATGAGGGTAGCAGAATATGTAATGGAATATTTTTGTCATTATCTTAACCTGTATGAAGACTTCTCCCAAAATGTATTCTTACAAAAAGAACAAGTAGACCTATTTATGACTAAAATATTCTTTGCAACAGCAGAAAATTATATGATGTAAATATTGTTTTGATTATACAGATGTGCTGTAACAAAGAAAAATGCATGCAATATTACCTTTTCTCTAGTATATAATGAAAAAAAATAAGTTACAATGTAAAAGTCTAATCTTTAGCCTGTGTTGTATAAACCTAAGAAATGTTAATCAACCTTGATGCGTGACAAAGGCACACATCTGTCTGTATGATTTATGATAGAACACAGAGAATAAATTGCTTTTTTTTAAAAAATAGCCTCCCTGTAAGAGGATATTTTGCTCTACAATAAAGCATAGCATTTTTTTTCATATTTTCTTTTCCACTAAGATTTCTGAGAGTTATTATATATTTACAAAACCTGGTTTCTTAGCAGTCATTATAGAATTCTTTATAAGTCTCTTCTCTCGGAGTTGTTCTTGATGGAGAGAAATGTTATGACTTGCATCTCTAAAAAAGGAAGGGTCTTATTCTTTAAAAAATAATTACAGTTCTGAATTAAAAGTTGAGGAGATTAAGAATTTTTTTTCTATTTGAAACATTAGCGTTTCTAAACAGTGTAAGATATTTTTATTATTACTTTCTATAATGCTTCTTAGTCTTGAAAAATACATTTCTAAAGGTTAAAAAGAGTTACAGATTCATATCTGTTTGATAAAATTTCCAATAAAATTACCAGCCATAGCAAAGACAGCATGGACAGTATCAGTACTGGAATTTGATGGAGACCATCTAATTAAGCTAATGTAACCAACTGAATTACCATCAGCAGATGATTTTTCTTTAACAAAGATACAGGCTGTGTTCAAAGTGATAACTTTTAGGTAAGACTCTACATTTTTTGTTATTGTTCAGCAGCTTTTGTTATAAATACAGTATCACCTAGCTAGAATAGAAGGGATTGAAACATTTGCACTGAACTAAATGACTAGATTTCCTCTCTTCAAATGTATATTACTAAACCATTTATACTCAATTTCTTCCAATGGCCTAGAGTCTTATTGCTGACTTAATTTGAGGTGAAGGTCATGAACATGACTTGTAATATTTTTTATTGATCAGCACTTAGCACTCCTGTAGTGCAGGAAATAGCACAGAATGATAGCAAAATATTTCACTGAATTAAGAACTTAGTTAAGAACTTAAAATAGTTGATTTTTCCCCACAGTTGTTCTCTGTTTATACTTGTAATGAATGACTTTCAAAGGTATATCTCATCAAGTCTGTTTATGGTGCCAGTGCTGGTTAGACCTGCTAAACTAGCTGGCAAGGATTACTATGTAGAAGACTTTTGTGCAAAATATCTGGATCCCTGCCTCAGGGAGGACGCAAATTGTGTTTATGTATTTGTCACATTTAATGACCTTTTTGGAAGGAAATTGAATGTCCTGTGACGTTTATCAGCAGGAAAGCTGACTTAATAAAGAAAAGGAAGGTCTTGCATTGGTGAGAACACAGTAGTCAGTAATTCTACAGTTAAGCCAAAGTTATGTGATGACATTTATGCAATAGTTCATTTAGATAGGCTTAGAGGAAGCTTTACCAGAGTAGGAGGCATGGGAGATGGATTCATTGACTGCATCTGCCATAAATCAAATACCTCGTAGCATTATGTTATGTTAATCTACTATTACATCTGCTTCTGCATCTCTTTCATTTATCATAGGGTTGTAAAGTCTTGGAATAGGCTGCCCAGGGAGGCGGTGGAGTCACAGTCCCTGAAGGTTTTAAGAAACATTTAGATGTGGTATTTGGGGACATGTTTTAGTTATATGTTAGTGACAGGTATGGTTGGACTTGATGATTTTAGAGATCTCTTCCAACCTTTGTGATTCTGTGATCCTGGAACCTCTGTCACAGTGATCAGAAATATCATAAGTAATTTTGCACATGAAAGAAATGTAGTTGCTCTGTTTAATGGAATTTTATTTGGAAGGCATAAGCAAAAGGAGATCAAAAAGAAAATATTTATCACAATAAATAATTTGTCTATATGACAGCACAAAGCCAATGTTAAAAGACCTGAGCAAAGCCAATTAAAAAAGAAGTTTAGAAATTACTCTCTATTCTGCTAAAATCTGTAATATTCACTAGCAGGTTTCTACATTTTCCTTCTCCCTCTAAATGCTAGTATTTGCCAGTACTGAAATAGAATGAAATTCATACCAGAAAGACAACTCAATTATTCATTATTCTATTTCTCTCCCAAATACCAGAAAGTTTAATGACTTAAACTTAAAAAGAGCAGAAACATGTGTATATCTATATAGTAAGAATATAGTCAAATACAGTAGTAAATGGTTAACAGGAAGCAGAGGAAAAGATTTTAAAAATAAAAATCAGACACAGAATGTCAGATTCAGCAAAGTACTAAATTGCTCAAGTATAAGGCTAGGTTCCTGCTAAGGTAAGAATATCAAATATCTTGGAGACCTCTGCTCAAGTGTAAAAGCCTATTTCAAAACCTATTACAGTCAATTTAGACTCCTCATAGAACAAACTTTCAGTTGTGCCTCACCTCCACAGCAATCTTGCTTCAGCCAATTCAGGCAGTGAAACTCTTTATCATTTTATTCACTTTGGATCAGATTTGGGAAACATAGAACATTTCCCCACATCAGTCAGAGGATGATAAAATATAGGTCCTCTTGGACTCAAATATGGTATCTTGTTCCTGTGCCTGTGGGCCCCAAAGGTAGGCATTGGCTACCTGTTTCTTAAAATACAAATAGAACATAAACCTCTGTGCTTATTTGCTTAGAAGACCACCCATGAGGTTTTTTCCTTCACTTTTGCAAAGTTGTTTTTTATTGGGAATAATTGTGTTTTCCCTTTTATGTTCCAACCAGGAAAGGCCAGTTCTGAACATGCCAAAGTTCATTTTCACCAATAATTTCAAAGAAAGGGAAATATTTCTACATCTCTTTCCCAGCTGATGGGTTTCCAAAATATGGAAATGTAAATTATGAAAATATATTCACTGACATATCTATCTTTTTGTACTTGATGAGATACTGTGATAGGACTCTTAAGTCTGGTATAATTTGAGATGAGCCTGTCCAGATCTTTTCTTATAATGAGAAAAAAAGATCTTAAAAACTGCTTTTGATTAAAAGAAAACAACAACAACAAAAAACCCTAAACCAAACAGAAAACAAATTAAAGGCTCCAAACAAAATAAAACCACACCCACACAGTGACTCAGAGAAAGCTCAGAGATCTTAGGTGAAAGACGTTAAAATAAGATGATTTGAAATCTCCCTCTTGCCCACTATAGCTTTCAGATCAAGATCTTGTTTCTAGTCAGCAGTGGGATTCCTGTTACCTGGACAAACCTTTTCTGTTGATTCTCCATGTTTGCTCTCTGCTTTTCTCAGCAGTGTCTATGCTGCAAACTCAGTCTTCCTTCTTGTCCTTGCTCCAGTAAGTTAATAACTTTGGTAAGCTCAGTAGTTCAGACACTGCGAGCTCATAAACCTCTCTCTTGTGTATCACTAAGCCTTTTCTTTCTATCATATATTGTATATTACATATAATAATCACAGAGTGGGAAAACAAGTCTAAGTACGGAAGCATGAAGAGTTGTTTAATTTGAATTTATTTCAAGCCTGTGTAAACCTATTAATCAACCTAGCTACCCAAACTAACCCTTCATATGTGGAGTATTCTACAGACAAAATTAACATAGTGAAGTGTATGTGAAACTGCTATTTAACTTAAAATTTCTGTATACCTGAAAAAGCTCATAGTTCAACATTTTATTTCCAACTTCAACTGTCAAGTGAATAAAAGTTAATCATACCCACAAAAGGTCCCTCTCTGCTGCTTCTTTTCCTTTGTCTTGTAAGAAATAATAAAATTAGTAGATTTCCTTTTAGATTTTTTTTTTGCAGTTTTAATCATAGAACTTTTAACAGGGTGGTCTATTCCTTTCAATCCTAAAACAGTTGTTCAGGGAGCAGAGAGGTAAGACTGGACTCAGCTGCTCCTGTTTGATTATCAGAGCCAGCTGGAAAGAGGTCAAATGGTGCTTATAAAGGACTGAGAAAGCTCAGCTGTAAAAATCAACAGTAGGTACTTTGGCTTCTGCGTTTGGCCCTGAAGTAGTGGGAGCATACAAGAAAAAACAGTAAGGATCCTACAGACTGTTTGGTAAAGGTTAGTTTTCTTTTCTGAGTGCATGTGTGTATGTATGTATGTATGTGTGGGTTGGTATTCACGTAAGTGTATGTGTGGGTTGGTATTCACGTAGCTATTTGAGACATAAAATATTTGTTTGAGGAAATTGTCCAAAAACAGTAGAAAAATGTTGTCAGTCCTTTCTTGCCCAAAGAAGTAGACTAAAAGATGTTTAAAGTCAGTAGTACTCATTCTATTTATGACTGGGAGGTTTGTATTTGGCCTCAGATACAAAAGAAAGAAATGCATGCACCTGCAATAGGAATCTCAGAAGAAGTTACTAATGTTAAGTGTTTAAACTCTGTGATGCTAGAAAGTCAGTTAAAAAAATTGAAAAAAACCTTGATATTAAATAATTTGAATTTATTTTATGTTTTTGTTACTTCAAGATAAATTCTTGACCTTTTCCTCATCTGAAGTTAAAAAGTATAGTCTCTTCAATGCACAATTTTAATTGGAAACTTTAGCATAGAGAATTTTTCTTTGTTCAGATGATAAAACTCTAAAAGTAATACCTGTTTTGATATTCCTGGGAAGTATTGATTTAACTCTAACAGAAGAATCAATAATAATATTTTAATATTACTAAAATTCCACTATAATTAAGAATATGCTTTCTTCAGTTGAGTGTTAAAGTCAATAGTTTATGTTCATACATATCGCAGGAAATCCAGGGCTTTTAGGAATAAAAATGTTATTCAGAGAGGATTGAACTAGTGGGATGTTCATAAAGCTACTGTAGTGATTAATAAAGCTCTAGGAAAAATGAAATGTTAAGTCTGTTTAATACTCCTAGGATGCTCACTGTTGTCTTCCCAAATAGCTGATTTGGATCAGACTAAGATAAAATAAGAGAATCCATAGAGGTTACTGTAGAAAGGTGAATTGTCTGAGTCTTTCCAGTGCAGACAGTAAAGGTCTTTTATAGCTGAAGTTTAAAGTTAGTTCTCAGAGCTACTCCAACATGAATTTGGCTTTCTGGTCAACTTTCCTTGGCTTGAGTTAACCTTTGTGGACGCCAGTATATCTGTCTGAGTAGACCTGTGAGTCCAAAAAGTACATAGTAGTTCTTCCTAGGAGACAGGCACAGGGCAACCAGGCAAGTGTGTTACAGCATTGTGGCTAATGTGAGATCAGGGCCCTTGGCTTTGCTCTTGCTTGCTCCTTTTTTTGCCATAGGGTTATTTATGTGATGCAACACGCCTGTATCATCAGTTAGTAATGCAGCACTGCAAGAGTGCATATCCCCTCTCCAAATCAGCCTTCCCTCCCTCCTCTTTTCCTAAGCAAGATTAACTGAGTGGGCCAGAATAAAACCATGCTGTAATGTTTCAAAACCTGAAACTGATTTGGTTCAATATCTTATATCTAGGATTGCTTTTTTAAAGAGATGTAACTTCATTCCAATAAAAAATGATTCATTTAGAGGGTTGGGGGGGTGCCCGTTTTGTTTTGGTTTTTTTTCTATTAATCTTAACAAATTGCATTTGTAAACCAAGAAGACTTCACTTCACTACAGGAAAAAGGCTGATATTTTATACAAGAGCAATATAACTGTGTTTCGTCACAAGCCCCTTGCCATGTACTTTCCCAAATCGTCCTGAGTTTAGAATGTTCCCTATTACATAGTCAAGGCTTTGGATGTTTTAAAGCAATGCTATACTAATTGATTATATTCTTATCTACATTTCAAAACATGTAGGTAACATTTTATGTTTTGGGTTCATTTTTTTTTTCCTGTAAATTAATTGCATTTTTCAAATGTAAAATTATTTTTCCTCTAGGATTATCAAAAGAGACATCAATCAAACTGGGTAATTTTTCTCTGACCATTAAACACTCGTGGCTGTGTAAGGTAAGTTCTTTTCTTTTTCCTTTCATCTTAAATCTTTTTATAGGTTTTTATATAAGTTCAAGGTAATTATTCCTTCCTGTTTGTTTCCGAATAATGAAGAATTCTATGCAAAATTACTATGTTCCTTAAAGATCCTAACTAATACTGTGAAATTTATGTAAAGGATTAGAATGTTAGTTTTGACCAATTTTCTGGTAAAACAAAAACACACATGATTTGATGGAGACAGATACCATACTTATAATTAAGGCATAGATGTAGTCTATGATGTGTCCTACAATTTTGGTCCTTGCTATGTGTCCTGGCAATGTGATGACTGAGGTAAGACCAGGCTCATTAGGATGCTGTTTCTGCATTTTGCATTTATTTGGGAAATCTTGGTGGATGAACATGCCAGGGTCCCTCCCTCCTAGGGAGCTGGGAATCTAGACTACAGTATTTCTGCCCCAGGGTCAGATGTGTCCAGAGTGTAAATGTGTGATAGGACTGCATGTTCACTACAGCTCTGAACTATAAATGCTGTTTTCACACCTGGTAGTCTTTTCATTTTGGATGAAGCAACATTTACAAGAGTTCACTCTTGCAAGTTAAGGTCTTGGCTGGATATTTGCATGTCTGAAATAGTTTCAGGTGTAAGAGATCAGATACTGCATGATTGTTTTCAGAAACACAGATTTTTGAGGTGAAAACTTCAGATAGGAAAGGAAAACTTTAAGTCCACTTTTAGTATGCTCACAATAATACCTGCATATATCTGGAGTTTCATTACTAAATATTCCTAGATTTTTAATGTTCCCTCTTTATAGGAATTGTGGCTGACTATGGGGTGATTGTGAACCCTAGAGTAATTATGATCAGTATTCATATGAGTTCTTCTCACAGGGATAGGCTTTGAGTGCTGGTTTTATTCAGATATTCTGAATTACTTTCTGGAGCAGCCTCTTTACCTATTTACAGTGTGCTTATTGTACAGCTGAAACCTAATGCTAAATGACATGAATACTTGTTTGGAGTCAAATCTTTCCAGTACATGTTTTAGTGGAAAAAAAAAAAACAAAACAAAAAACTAAAGCACTTCACCTCTTTTCTTGGAGAACTTTGTTTCTCAAACTATGTATCAGCTGCTGCATATGGAGCAAGGTGCACCAGGGTCTTCTCATATTCCTGTTCTTTCCCCCTGGAGTTACATTCACAGTGGGGGAAAAAGGAGGGGAGACTTCTACCTCCCCTGCGTGACTAAGAAAGAGTTATGATAATTTAGCCCTAAGTGTTTAAGCCATGGTCCAGTGCTGTTGAATCTAACTGAGCTTGGCATCATTTGAAGGAGCTTGGTGAAGCCTGAAAGGCACTGACATGGCTACAATTAAGAAGTATTGAGAAATTATAGACCACACTGTAAGAAGCCCTTATTCAAGTGGGTGAGGTCAAGGCAGGTTAACACTCAAGGAGCACTTTTGTAGTTGATGCTTGATATAAGGCAAAGACATAGTAAGAGTTGTTTCATCGGGTGTATCCTCTCCTTCACCTTACTGGCAAGACTACAATTGGCAGAACAAATTCTGCAGTCATAAAAGTTGATCCTGCCACTTATATTTTTAGAAGGGATTATGTGTTGGCAGGAGCCCTTTTCTGTACCTATTTTTCTCTATCCTATGCCTTTGATGTAAATTTTTTGTCCTTGGCTAGCTGAAAGCCTAAGCAATAACTGAAGAAAAATAGAGTATATGATGTAATCCAGTAGAAAACATAAGGTGACTGCAGTTTGAGAGGTATGACAAATTTTAAGGAGGTTCCTGCTTTCTTGAGTGGCTGTCCCCATATCTTAATTGTACCTGCTAAAAACTGTAACATAAAGGTTTTACTTCTGGTTCATTTCAAAGTAAAAGGACTGTTAGCAAGTGGCAACCTTCCAAGTTAACTACACTTTAGGATGGGATGAATGTCTTTTTCAACACTCTGAAACTATGACTGACCCCAGTGTATAAATATTTTTTGATACTCATTAATATTTTAGTCCCATTTTCATGGCTGTATCCCAGACTATAGATGAAAGTTAAGTATCTGTTTTCTTTTTTTGGCAAACGATGATGTCCTGATTTTTTCAATCTAAATTGCCCTCCAGGGCACTAATAAAACAAGTCATGGCTCACAAAATAAATTTCCTGTGTACTAATTGAAAACTGTTTCAAATTTGTTAGGGTTTCAATCATCTTCCCAAGATCTAATGTTGGTGTTCACAGTAGTCAATATGATTGTTAATATATTTACCTGAAAGGTGAAAGAAGTATTAAAAATATTTCTCAGGTATTTTAAAATGGGGGAGGAGNAAAAAAATTTTTTTTTAACCCCCCCCCCCCCCCATTTTGTATAGATGAATGTGGTTTAAAAAACATCTGAAACTAAGCACTCATTCTCATGAAATATTTGGGTTTATTTTACTGCCAAAACTTTTCTTATATATGCTCCTAAGTGCTCTCTATAAAGTATAATCTACTAGAATTTGCTGGTAGACCTTGTTCTAAGATGGTGTGAAAGACAGGAAAGTGGCAACATTGGTTTCTTGTTTTTGTAAGATTTCTCTCTGTCCTGTATTAACTGCAGGAGATGGAGAGAGAAGTACTATTGAAATTCTCCAACTTTCACCCCTTCAAACCACACCACAAAGAAGCATAAGGGCTATGCAAACTATACCCCAAAAACCCGCAGAGAGTTTGCTTTCTGTTCTCTGCTTCCTCTTTCCAAACTAGTCTACTGAGAGGGAGGGCAGTTGTCAGGTTTTCTGGCACCACATTTCATAACAGAGTTCCTCTAGCAAGAGAACCACAGCCTCTCATGCAGACTGAATTAATAATATGACTAAAGCATTTGGCCTCCATGTGGATGAGGGCTGACTGGAACACTGGAACTCTGCTTTCTGCAAGATTTCAGGGTTTATTTTCTTCATCATGCTAATCAAATTGTGTAAAGGAAAAATAGGGTAAGAAAAATCCACCAAACCTCCAAACTCCTACCTCCTTATTTTCCTAGTAATACTGATATGTAAATGCTCTAAACTAGCTCACTAGATATAAAGATCACCTAAGATTAAAAAGCAAAACAAAACTCTTTCCTGTCATGTCTCTGACAAATCCTTGCATAAAATCAGTCTCTTTTAATTGTTTTTATTGTAAATGTTTAAGCTTGTGAAAATACTTAAATATTGGGCCAGAGTTTGGCTGGCTTGATGGTGGAAAAAGAAAGAAATGTCTATGAGGGATCATTCTGTATCTCAGGGGATGTGGGGGACTGCAGTTCAAATCTTCCCCTTTTTTTGTTTCATGACGATGTCTCAAGAGGAGATGGGATGAAGCCCTGTTTGTGAAGTGTCTCTAAGGATGTTGCTTTAAGTGTGCTCTATATCCTTGGAGAGATACAATCTTTCTGATTGCTGTCACACATTTACATAAATTGTCTGCATTGGACCATAACACACATGCATTAATTCTCTGTTCTTATGTTTTGTTTAAGTACAGTCAAAGCAAATGTACTCCTTTGAGATAGTCTATGATGGATATGAGAAAAGCTTCAAATACAAATGTTCTTGAAAATTATTACTTTTCATTAGAACATAAGAAAAATTGTTCTGACAAATCAAGTTTTGGATAGAAAAGGGACTTTGCTGGACAAGTCCCAACCAGATGCAATACAGATGGCCTTTGTTCTGTATATGTGCCCTGAAATCTATAGCTGAAGAGCAGTCCCCATGAGATGGGTTCCAGCATGGGTTGTTGTTCGTATATGCTGCCATACCTACTGTACCTTTGACCCACCCTGCCTTTCCCGACACAACCCAAGAAGCAGCACTCAAAGTCTGCAATCCTTATTTTATTTAGCTTCAATTCTAAACACTATAGTTCGGGCTTCTCTACTTAAAGAGGTATGTTCTCAACTAGTATACCTAAGGGGACTATGTTAATATCTGCTAGCTATTTTATCCAGCCACGGCTTCTCTGTCAAGACTCATGTTCATGGCGAAGACAGCAGAAGACCAGATGAGCAACAGTTGCAATGCTATAAACTAATTCCCAGATGTAGAAGAGACTAGTTGTAATGGTTGTATTGTACATGTGGAAATTAAGTCTAAACATACTGCAGACCCTGTTCGCTTGAGACAATTAAAATGTCAGTCATGACAGCAGCCTAGTAGATACTGTTTTTCTCCTTCTGTTCTCTTGTATGCATATCTTCTTGCTATGTTCATGATAGTTTATGAAGAGATAAAGAAAAGATAATATAGATACTACATCCTCATATGTTTTCTGCTATGCTTAGTAGAATACTACACCTAATTCTAAGAACTTTAAGCAATATTCACTGAACTCCAGTAATTCTAATTTCTTTCAAACTGTTCTAAGCAGTAGTTGTACTTTTTCGGACTTACATACCAGTATTGTCCTATAAGGTAGCAATAGGTAATTTATCTTTTTACAAATGATAGAATATAAAATCCTTGCTTTATGCAAGTACATCTTTTTTTCTTGGCAGGATTGTACTCTAGCAAGATGGAGTACAGAACCATAATGTGATTATGAAATCTGTCAACAGACAAGTATTGCCTAATGGGAAAAATCTTGACAGTCATTCTGTAGATTCTCCCAGACATGAACTTAGTTTTGCAATAATAGCAAAAAATGTTTTTTATTTTAATTGGCATTTTATATAGGAATGACAAGTCTGATTTTCAGTTTTATTTCACATCAGTGTGGGAGAGTAAAAGAACTGCAAAATTAGCATAAATTATGTCCACTTTTGTATTATTTACACTGATTGAAGAGTGAAAAGGTATTTGTTGGGATTTTTTATTATTATTATTCTTAAAATCCAGGTGATTGAAACTAAGTCCTCCAGTACTGGTTATTTTACATGTATCAGGGAAAGTAGCAGTTTTCAGTTCTTTTCGAATGTTCAGCTTTCTCGTTTTCTTTCGTACTACAAATATGGAGAGGGAATGAAAAGAACATTATTTTAGACGGCACTGAGGTTGTGAGAATAAAAATTGACGGGTTCACTCTACTGCATAATACCATGCCTTGATGAGCAGGGCTGTTGTATTCAGTGACAAGCCAGCATCTTGTACTGAAGTTTCCAAGTTTGTATTTTCTTTGCCTCTAGAAGGGAAGTACTCTTGCATTAAAGCCATAGTCTCAGTTGCTCAAGTTTATAGAAAATGCTGACAAATTAATGTTTTTCTTACATTGAAGAATCAGTGACTTCTGAGATTTCTTCCATTTGTCACAAATTTTGTTGCTTTATATTTTGCTTCTAAAATAATACCAAGTATCTGTCAGTCCTCACACAGTGTGCATATAAAGTATTTTCTTTTCCATGCAGAGGCTTTGATAAGTCTGTGGGCCTAAATGAAAAACAGGGAAAAAAATTCCCCCCCATATGTTTGTGTAATGTGAAGGATGATATTTTCTGGTTAGGGAGCAGTAAGCCCTTGAGAAATCATTTCTTAGATTTAGAAGACTAAGGCTTAATTGCCTATGTTCAGAAAAAGTTAAAAGTTATGATTATATATAAATAGAAAATAAAGTCACTAATTTCATTCTTCCCTTCCATATCTTACCTTTTCATCTCTCTACTGTTTTCAAATGGATATTTGTAGAATCAGCCACATCCTTTCTGTATAATCTTTTTTTATCAAGAATACAATTGTGCAACTGTTTCGGAAGAAGTGTGATCCTGAAGGGAGTAGTTTAGGGGTCCTTTGTTTCTGCTGTCTTTCTTTATATTATTGCTTCTATTCTTCTTCCAGAGGAGTTTCACTGCTTCCTCCTTTTCAGTTTGTTTAGGTTCCATGTCCTGGCTGCAGTTTTTTGGGGAAAAGGGTGTTGCCATCATTTGAGAAATGAAAGAAGTTCTAATAAGAGTTGACTTTAATATTCTAGATCACAATCTTGTGCCATCATTTTTATTTGTGCTTGTTGGAAAGCAATTACAAGTACTTAGTGTATTTTGGTGGAATCCTTCTCCTTCCTGGTAAGAATTCATCTACCTCTGTTTGGGTATTTTGCTGGAGGTCTTATCTGAAAGTTAAACTTACAGGAACATTGACTAGATCTATTTTCTAGAGATTCCTTGAAATGGGACGGGAAAATTACAGTCAATAGCATATGAGTCTGGTTTTATGGGTGTGGTCTCTCATTAATTAATTAACTTCTTTAATATCATGAGATTCACTGAAGAGGAACCCCTGCTCAGATAAATAGAGAATACAGTTCATGCCAAGATATCATAGAAAAATAGCTAGACACAACTTCAGAAGACTTTAGTACTTGGAAGCAACACTTAAGAATAATAGAAACTGCTCTGAGGTCACTAGTGCATTTCTGTTTCTCCACTGTTTCTATTTGTTTCAGTGGGGGCCCAAATGTTTTGGAAGTTGAGTTGCACACTGATATTGATTAAAGAACTCTTAAGAAAATAAGCTATACCTTATCCTTTTCTTCAGAGCTCTCACAAAATGTTTCCCCAAAGAAAAAACTCATCAATCCATTTACATTTCAGAATACCATAGCATATTTTAATGATTTCTTAGGCACAGTTGAAAAGGGATGAAAGAAAGAAGTATATTTTCCAATTTATATTTTAAACGTCTATAAAGTTGTTGGGAAGAAGTGCAAGATTTATCTCCCTATTGTGTTTCCTTTTGTCTCTGCATTCCTAGGAATTAGGGCTGAGAGGGAAAGCTATACTTTTAGCCTAGCCAGGGGCCAAGTACCAATCAGTCTATCTGAACATTCCTCTTCTGTTAAAGGCAAGCCTCACTCTAATAGGAAATCTCGGCTATGTCTCAGGACAATGCTACTTCAAAGGTCAACATGTCATTCGTGTCTAAACTTCAGGGACATAGTAAAACTGACATTTGAAACCACAAGCCACAGTATTTCCTTGGGATTTTTTGACATGTAACCAGGAGTGGCTGCAAAGAGTCACACAGTAAGAAATAAAATGTGAACTCAACAAAGACAGAGGCAAACAAAAGGAAAGCAAAAGTAAGGCAATTTACGCAGAGAAAACCTGTTTCTAAAATGCTAAAAGAACATTAGCTGCTATTCTGTTCTTGATATATGGTAGCTTGATTCAACAGGGAAATATAGATTTTTAGGAATGTCAGCATGAAGATAAACATCACACTAATAGGTCAAGGGGTTGAGGAAGAGGATGTGTTCACCACATTTTCTGGCTTTCTGCCCTACCTATAGAGCTGAGCATAGCTGTACAACAAGTTATACATGGTTATGATAATCATATTTAGAGACATATTGGCTATTTTGTTATTAAAAAAGTACATCTGTATCTCTCCAGGAAGAAATACAGATTTGCTTCTGAGCCAGCTGACACAGCAAAATTGAAATCTACACTGTTCCTTACTCAACTGCACAGAGATTCTTTTCTCACTGCCTTCTATTTGGAGTCACTATAGGATGAACTTAATAGTTTGTGCTGACTGCTTTGAGGAACAGCTTGGCTAGGTCTGTACAACTTCTTTTACTGAATTAATATTAAGTGCCTTTTTTCCCTTTTTCATTATTTTAGTATAACTTCTTAGTTTGACACGATTCAGAATACAATTTAAAGAATTCCATGTTACTCCAAGGTTATTTGTATTGTACATTGCTATACACTTTATCCTGACGTGTAGAACGTATGTTGCATACAAATGTGTCAATTAGCTCTGAAGTGGCATCTGCTTGGAATTCGATGTCAAATTTAGGAAGGATTTGAACTGAGATACTTATTTGTACTAGGAAAGATCCCAGCAATTTGATGTAAGTCTGAGCATTTTTTAAATAGGAGGTGCCTGTATCTGTTATTTTGATTCTGTCTTTTCTGTTCTTCAGTTTGACGTATACTTGTGTAAGATATTCTTTATGCACTCATCTCCACATATAGCCTTCTTTGGAAATTAGAAAAAAAACCCTCTACCTTTCATAATGGAAGTCACTAGAACAAATTTGAGGCAACCTGTAACTGCTTCTGCTATCCACTTTTAAAAACTACATAGACATCACATTCCCCTTTTCCATCAGCTTTTGTGCCCTTTCTCCTGTTAAAAGCTGTCTTTACATTTACAAACTGGGAAATGAACTGCCTATTATAATGATCAAGAAAGAGAGTATATTTTTGCAGAAGTGTTAGTGTTTTGTTTTGATATAGATGTTAATTAAAAATTTAGGAAAACTGCAAAAATGAATACATATTCTTAGCTCTCCTGTCAGTGAGGCAGTGCTAGTCATCTAATTCCCTGTACCCTTCTTGTCTTAATATAAGTAGACAATTAAGCAGTCTTAGCTTTTTCATAAAGTCTGTCATCCCAGTTGGAGCAGTGTAAAAGCTGTGAGGAATCTTAAAAACTAAGAAAAATGAGGCAAAGAAAGAGATATAAAGATTGATTTGTCTTCTGTTAGTGAGTGTTAGCATTCAGGTAAACTGATTCACAGTGAATTCATCAGTCACCATTGGAAGCTAATTTGAAAATGGATTATCTTAGGAAGTAGCAATTTCTGCTCTGTGGGTTTCAGCAGCAAGTGATTCAATCCTGTAACAGACCTCACAAACTGGCTGAGATCAATGCCTACCTAATGTGCCATTATGCACTGGGCACACTCCAGCCACAGCAGGAACAGCTGTGGCTTCAGGGAGTGTCCCTGCAGGGTCCCCTCTGCTCCACACTCATTTTCCACGGGTGTGTTAGCTGATGATTTTGCCTAAAGGAATAAACAGTTTAGGAAAATCAGAATGGGTGAAATCTTCCCCTCACCTCTTGAGAATGAGCTTTTCAGATCTGAGAGCTGTGGCAGCAAATGAGAAGATTTACTTAGTGCACCCTTATCACAGGAAAGGACTGAACCTGCTGTGGTTCCATCTGTGGATGCATGACTCTACAACAGCACAGGAAAGACTAATTCAGGAGCTCCTGGCATTTCCAGTGACTAAAGGATCTGATTTTGAGTCAGTGTGTGCACATAGGAGAAAGACATTTTCTCAAGCCCTGCCCCAAGGTTTTACTTTTTCCCATGAAGACCTCAATGTCATCACCTCCTCTGGACTGCTTTACCCCTTGAAAATTAGGAGTACCAGCATATTATGCCATCTATCCTTCTTGGGTCCTGAGCTTCTTTCCCTGTCCCTATATGTTAAAATCTAGCTGAATTCCTCAGCTAACCTGCTGCAGATATCTGTAGATGGGTACAATGATTTGAGCAGGTTAGAGACATCACGTGGCCAGCCAAGCAGCTAATGGGTGGCAATCACCCAAATGAAGTTGCTGAGGCATTTACCACCAATTACCTCTGATGAATATAGAGATATGAGTGTACTAATTGCCACCAACCTGGTAACAGTGACTTGTGATTGGCTGGTGGGACTGGTGCATGGTTCAAGTAAGCTTTGTTGGGGCAAGATTGAAAGGCCCATTTAAGGACCTGCTGGGGTGAAACACCTTAGAGTTTTGTATGCTATCAGTAGCAAGAATTCTGCATTTCAAGATCAGGCTGAATTAATAAAACTGGAGGAATATAGTTCTCTTGCAGTGAAAATTTTAATTCCAGAGAACATTCTTCTCAGAGATTGGTTAAGAGCTTTGGACTAATGTATTTGGAATTTCATATTGGAGGTCCAGTTGGATAAATTAAACATCTTTGTTATGCTTCTATAGTGTTTCCTTTAAGTTTTGACTTCTTAAAATATTTCAGGGATGGGAGGGGATAGCTGTAGGAAACCAAATTTTGAAATGGTATTGATTCTTGAGAAACAGGAGGAAGTCTTTCACTTAAAAGTGTGAAAATGTCAACAGTTCCAAAAATAAAAATGAAAGTCAATAAAAATCACTTATTTTCTGATAAAGACTTTTCATAAGCTGATGCTTCTAAATTGTAAAGATAGATCATGTCCATCACCTCAGTATTGAGCTGTAATCCCAATATAAATTTGAAAGTAAAAACTGATGTATACTTGAAGCAAAAAAAAGCCTAGACATCACACCCTGCTCCCAGAGCATGTGCAGTTTAGGGTTACATGTTATACTGGAATAGTCAGACACAATACCAATACAAAGTATTGAGACTTCTACAATTGAAACTCTCTTCACCTAGATAATTGTACTTGTATGAATGACACAACCTCTCATATAGCAATGAATCACATTCAAAGTTCAAAACCTTGGAATGCAGTTTACAACACTTTTTTTTCAAAGCATTTTTCAGAAAGATACAATAGAAATCTTAGGATAAAATTTGAAGAACTCTTCAAATGAAGTATTTAGGAGCATGATATTTTTCTATCATCAGACATTAAACTCTTAGGAAGCTATTTGATTAATCTTTTTTAAGGGTAATTAGACAATTATGTAGCATAGCTAAAGTCTGGGCTCACATGCCCAAGTCACTTTTAAAAGTGAAATTTAATTTGAAAAGTGACTTAGATGCCTGTTACAGTTGCACTAGACATTAAGGAGGAAAAAATATATAAATCTGGAAAAACAGAGTTAATGTGGTTTCTATCTAAACCATCAGATTTATATAAAGGTGATACTCATGTATGCTTCCTTCCCTGTCATGCTTTTCTTGGAAAGGAAGCGCATCCGCCTGGAACAGTGGGAAGTGACAGTGTTCTCTGCTATGTCTTTTTGTGCAGTCAGCTGAGGAATTAGGATACAAATGCACTGTATATTTTGGCAAGTCTACATATAAGCTTAGAAGCTGTCTCTTGTGCTATCCTATGTTCCAGTCCCCAATGGCAGTACCATCTTTTATGTAGCAAATATAATATTTAATGGAATTTCAGAGCAAATGTTTCAGATAGGTGGTGAAGATGTATTTGTTTTGTCTTGAATTTACCATAAAAGCAACAAGACCAAAATACAAAACAGAATGGTGAAGAAAAATGGAAATTAAAAAAAAAATAGGGGGCAAAAAAGCTAATTTTAAGGTGAAATTTGACTAGTTTCTAAGAGAATTATATTAAATCAATGGCTGCAACAGCAACAACATAGATGTTGAGACCCAGGCTCTCCTCTGGTGTTTTGTGCTTATTTGTGCATTGCTGCATTTTCATAGCAGCAAGTACACTTTATTTCCCTGTGTCTGTTTCTTCGTAAATTTCTGAAATATGATAATTGCAAGAACAGTAAGATTAGGAAGCCAAATCCTTCTTTTAATTTCTGAAGTAAATATTATGTGCTATCTCCAGACCTGACTTTGCAAAGGTCCCTATGAACCCACCAAGAAGTAGAGTCCTTTTTAAGGATATTGTGTAGGAAGTTACTTGGTCACTTACTGTCACCTGATACAACTTTCTGCTTGCTTTTGGCAGCAGGGTGCCAAGTTTGGCAATTAAATAGGGCTGCACACCTATTTTCAACAGAGGAAGAGGTATTATTCAAACCAAATCTAACCTGCTAGTGATTGCTATGATTGGACTGTGGGTTTGCTTTTATACTGAAATCATACATCAACATCTGGTTAATAAAAAAAAGTGACACTTTGTGGTTATTTCATAACAAATTAGAAGTGAGGTGAAGTTTCCTAACTTTTCCTTAAAAGAAAATCTGATGTCAGTGACACAGGCCTCCATTTTCTGACCCCACAAAGTGAAAGAAGATGGTTAGGGGATTAAATGTAGGAAAATTAGTTTTAGATGAAGTATTGGGTAAACATGTCAACTAAAATTCATACCTAAATAGCTCCACTGATCACAAGAGAATAACACCAAAGTTTTCTAACCTTGAAAGCAAAATTTTCTTTTATTTCTTAACTATTTCCTTCAAAAATCCTAACTGAAGTTCAACTTTTCAATGTGCCTGACTCATCTATGCACAGAGTGGGAGAACTTTGCAACAAAGTCTTAAAAGCAAGTTGACTTTGACTTTTTAACACAAAGCTTATTAGCAAATGAGAACTCCTATTGTCCTTTTTTTCATGAAATCACAAGTGCTCGAATACTTTGCCAACATCTTGCAGAAAGGAGCTATCAGCAACATTTGAATGGGAAGCTCTATCTCCCATGTAACCAGGTGAGGCTTTATGACTCTCTACAGCCGGGCATTGTGTTTATGGCCTTTCTCATTCCCCCTTCTGGGCAGGGAGGCTTTAGGATTCTTGATCTGTAACTAATCGTGACACAAAAAACGTTTAACTTATCAACAGTGCTGTCAGATGTACTGGAGACAGGTCCACAATTCAGGATGTATGTGTGCTTCTCTATCCATTTTGCTGGGGAGAAATGATAAGCCAAGCCCCGTTTTTGTAAGCTGACATAGCTTCATTAAGGTATATGGAGGTGTGTTGATCTATAGCATCAGAATGTCATCTCTGGAACTTCCATTGCACTTCTGGTCTTGTGGACATACCAAAGGTAGAAAAAAATTAATCTAGGATCTAGTCAGATCTGAATCATGTACTAGATATGATACATTATAAAGTTTCAAAAAGAATGAAGGAGTTCAAGCCAGTTTGAGTGTCTCCTTTCTCAGAGGTTCTTAAAGAATGTGTTCAAGTCACTCTGTAAATCAGGTTGATATTTTAGTCATTTTAACTGTAAATGAGTATCATCTTATCTCAGAAAGACTGGTTGTTGAATTAAGCTTTTGCTGACCTTAAATGTTATAAGAACATATCACATGTCATTGCTGTGTCTGCTTTATGATACCTTCCCATTATCTAACAGCCCTGAAGATATAAGTCTGTTTCCTAAAGTATTCTGTAGTCTCAATAGTTGTTCTGGTGGGTTTTTTTATTCATTGTGCCTAATCACTTCAAAGAGGGAATATATGTTTACATAAAACAATTTCAGCTTCATAAACACATGGAAATATTTAAAATGAAATACTGTTTTAGATGGCTGGAGAAATACCAAGTTCTTGATATGTATGCTTCTTGGATTCTGTGTATGAACATGAATGTAAAGCAAACCAATATCTAAGCATTTGGATGTGAGTTTTCCTCTGAGCATCTTTAGAGACCATTTGAAACCAGCTATGTGTATTGAATTATGAACCATAACTTACTTCACCATATCTAATCCAACATCCACTACTAACTTTTCAGCTGTATAAGACAACTTGAAGGGAAAAAACCACCATGTCTTACTCATGTAAGAAAAAATCAGTGGCGAAAATGTAAAGTCCTGCACAGGACAATCACAAGCACAAATGTTTGCAACCCAGAAAACCAACCATATCCTGGGTTGCATTAAAAGAAGCATGGCCAGAAGGTCAAGAGAGATAATTCTCCTCTTCTGCACTCCTCTCTTGACACCTCACCTGGAGTACTGTGTCCAGTTCTGGGGCCCCCAACATAAGAAAGACAGGGACCTGTTGGAGCAAGTGTGATTATGTGACTCCATGAAAATAATGTCCCTAACACTCAAACCCAGCAGAATATTGATAAGTATTCAGCTTATACTGAGAGGTATGACTTGGAGCTTTGGATCCTATTAGATCTCGGTTCTTACAGGGCCAAGAGAAATTTGTATTAGTTAGTAGATCCTTTTTAAGCAGTTACAAGTGTCCTCTGTCATAGTGGGAGAAGTCTATTAGGTTTCAGGCTGTAAATGACATACATTTCACTCACACCAGTGGCCCTAAATTCTTATTTTACTATGCCCTTGGATTTTTCCATTACATGAACGAAAGCCACAGTTTTCCAGGCTGTGCATATACTCCTTGTAACATCCTTTACATCTAGAGAATCCACAGATATTGTTTTTACTCTTGATTGTTTTTTTTCTTGTAATATTACAAAGTTTGCCTGGGTATTTGGCTTGTAGTCATAGTAATCTCCCTGGAAAACCACACTCTTTTCTTTGTAAATAGTGATTCACCATAATTAATTCTCTGCCTGGCAGATAGTATTGACAGTAGACTAAGTGGTATGAGAAAGCAAGTTCTTCAATAACTACCCACTAGATTCATAAGAGACTCCCAGCAATCTAGAAGATGGTCTCTTTCCAATAGGCTTAACCATGAATCAGTCAAAAGATTTACATGTGGAGATTTTATATTGACTGGGTGTCCAATCTATAGCTACTAACTAAATCAACATCCCCTTGTGTGTAGAACAGACAAATATACTACTCCCAGTACTCAGTCTAAGAATATATGGTACAGTCTAATGAACCTCGAATTGTTTATACAGTGGGTTTCACTTGAATAAACTCTGGAATCTATCATCAGTTTAACTCTTATGACTTAAAAGAAATGGAACAAAAACTCTAAAATCTTTCTGCCCAGATCGTGTTTTTTTCATTCAACCTAATGAACAAGAGCTCTGCTATGCATCCTCAGGTCTGCTTCAGCTGTGTTTAACAAGACTGGAGGACAAAAGTGTGTATCATTTTTCTCTTAGTGCCTAAGTTTTGATACCCATCAAAGGCAGAATTCATATCCCACAGCCCAGTGGCTTTGTTTGGAGTGAAATGCCAGCTAGGTTTAATGTGTAGCCTGTCCCATTAACCCTTGATCTGTTTAGGTCCTCTGCTGACAAATTGCAAGATAGGTAAAACTTTCAAAACAAGGCAGGTCCATAATGGTGCATTGCAAACTGCCTTCAGGCTCCCTCTCCTGGACATTTATGCATCCATGTTCTCAGGAGCTTGCTATTTTCTGCACACCTACAGCCATAGGTTGTTCTGGCCTTTACAGCACGTGCTTGCCTTGTGTGCCACACTGTATCATGATGCATGTAATTACACAGGTCTTTAAAAAGGTAAATTTGATATTTTTAATAAGCCCTTTGAATTCAATCCTTCAGGTGATTTTCTAGTTATTGGCTGTTTGCTCATTACTTTGTGTCCCTGTTTTAAAAATTATGACTGCTATGCAGTTGCATTTCAATATTTCATTTAATAGTGGGGGTTTTCTGACTTGTTCTATTAAACAAACTTTAGAATATTACTTTGTTTCCCTGCATGCAGGTGTTATGAGGGTTATTTATATTTTAAAGGTACATTTATAGTATGGTCACTGCAATTTCATATTCTCCTCCCCTTCCAAATAATAAAAAAGTCAAATTAAAAAAAATTGTTAATCATGAATGGCTTAAATGCATTTATTTCATGCATCTCCCAGGAACTTGAAACACCTGCTGTGTTAGCTTATGCCTTAGAAGCATAAAGAGGTTATATATTAGAATTAGGCTTGTAGATTAAAATAAAGCTTCTCTTTATAGGCATTCCACTTGGGAATGGTTGCCCTAAAATTCTATAAAACAATGAGAAAATTTGTTTCCAGTCCCAACTACTTTACAAAATAAAAGAAATTAACATGAAAATGTAACTGAAACAAAGTTGACAGAAAATGAAGTGTCGTGGGAGAATCACAAATTTTGCCCCTGACAACAACATTTTGAGACCTGCTGTTTTCCCTGTGTGTGTCCACATGGCTTTGATTTTTCTCTTGGTTTTAAAAAAAACATAAACATTGGCAAATGCAGTGAAGAAAGAGTGGTGACCTCACTGTGTGAACTAGCACTTGATGCTCTCTGCCTATGTATAGTCTCAGTTTGACTATAACGATGTATTCATTTGGGTTTAATTTGAGAAAATTTTATATTTCAATAAAATTAAAATGAAATTCCGTTTGTTCAGATTAGTAAATTGACAGTTGAGATTTACATAAATTTACTGACAGTTAACTGTGGCTTTGTTGTTCTTTTTATTGAGGTTTTTTTCCCTTAGTATTTAAAGGAATATATACAGATTTGTTAAAAACATACAAACAAAAAGTAAAATTGAGAAAATCTGTAGTACAATATATCAACACTTTGTAATTTTCACTGTAGCTTGTGTACAATGGAGGAATCAAATTTAAGGTCATATTCAGGGCTGTAGGCAGCTAGTTGCATGAGACAAGGTGACAGATTTAGTCTCAGAAAACTTTGGCCTCCTGGTATTGTGGCTGCAGTTGCTATTTGGCTAAGTTGTGGTGTTGTCAGTGAGAACAGATTTATGCACATAAAGCTGCCATTCTATTAGGGCTTTTATAACACAAAGTACACTTCTCAAGTTGTACCTTGGTCTGAAAAGAGCTGAAAGAAAGAAGCAATTGAGTACCAAGAGAATGGTACCAGATGCTGGCCTTTTGACATCAACCAGTGGGCCATGGCTGAGCACTTCCTCAGCAAGCCCTGCTTTCAGCCACTTCAGCTACCTTAAGAAACCCCCATAATAGAAAAAAAAAACATTATCAAAACCAAAGTTTCATGAGCTCTCTGGGGGGGCTCGGGGAGTGAAAAAAATTATCTAAACAAGAAAATGATAAAACATAAAGCATGCTGCTGCATTCAGTTCCCAAGTGTTAGATGTAGGCTTTCAAATGACTGTTTCTTACATTTCTAACACCAGTAAAATCAGTAATCAAACTTAATGGCAGGGCAGTGGGGAGACTGCAGAGGAACTGTGCTCACCAGAATATCTTCTGTATGAAGCGCTTGGGATGGGCTTCAGGAGATCTGCCCTCACATCCCAGCATCTGTTGCTCTTTTTCTCTGCATCCTGAAACAAATATATTTAAGTTGTTCATGTTTCAGTTCTCCTTCTGTAAAATGGGGGATGATAATTTTTAACTTCTTCTGCCCTTTCATCTGTACTTTCTGTTGGGATTGTAGTTTTTTTGGAGCTAAGTGTGTTTTTCACATTTTCAAATTCCATGAGGACTAAGTGAAAAATCTGCTCATAAACACAGAGCTACACATTAGGAATTGACTCCTGCAGTTTCAATTAACTCCTTTGCATTTTTACTATATCTTTTAGCCTAAAGTCTTCAAGTAGTTTACAAACAATGAATGATGCTGTGTTTAACCTCACAATATTCTTATGAGCTCATTCATAATTATTGAAGTTTTTTAGATGAACAAAACAGAGGGACATAGAAGGCCTGTGACAGAAAAATCATCTGAAAGATCAAATTGTTCAAAGGGCCTATCATCTGTTCTAACAAATAGACCATCCCTTCTCACTTACCCTCTCTGCCAAAATAGTTGCAAACTAATTATATGGGGAGAATAGTCATGTCAAACTGTAAGTGGTGCTCACTCTCTTTAATGAAAACCACAGGCACATATTGCTGAATTGTTACAACACCAACATGTAAATAATATAAGTGATGAAATATATGGAAATCAGTTTCAATGGTAGAAGTTGAGCACATCCTTCTGTGGTTTGGACGGAGAGGTAGTCGTCTTTAATGTAGTAAAGGGCCCCTTAATGAGCTATGACAACTTTGGCCCTAGACTTAGCAGGGTAGAATGAAGTGGAAATCAGCAACTGAAGGGCAGAAACAGAGTGAAGGTTGAGGTACCCAGTTTATCCCTGTTGGATGAGTCCACACCACTACCTACTCATCAGATGACAGAGAGTATTCTGTTCTCACCTGCCCTGTGATAGATTTAGTACTTTTTATTCACCAGAAAAGAAAATTCTTTTCAAATATGAGATTAGATGAGATCATAATATATCTTTGTTATACTATAGATTGTTCATTACATATTCTTCATTATATTACATATGCCTATATCTTTGTTATAGATTCTGCATAACATTTCTTCAGGGAAAGAATGATGTCATGCTGAAAAATCAAAACTTGAGACCTGGGTTAAGTTCCCATTTCTGCCATAGGCATCTTATGTCACTTAATTAAACCCTCTAAGGTTTTGTTCTTTTCTGCTTTGCATGTTACATATTTCTTTAGAAAATGCTATAACTAGTCCAAGCTGAAAAATATTTCCTTCTGCTAGAAAGACTATCCCGGGACAGCACTAAGTATGTGCATCTGTCCATATAGCTAAGCAATTAGTACAAATATGCAGCCACATGTGTATATGTCTGCACAAGTGTATATACCTATAAACAAGGAACACTTCCTCCTCTATGGAAATTCAGTCACCTCTAAGACAAAGAATGGTAGATGTTTTCTGCTAGCAGTGTTTCTTAAACATCTCTTGGAAGAGAAAGTGAAGAATGGCTTCTCCAGTTGGGATCTCTTGGAGAATTTAAGAAAACATAATACATAAGCTGGAAGCAAGCCAGAACACTGAGGTTAACACCCCTGCTCAAGTGAAAGGAGACAGGGGACTGTTCACAGCTCTAAAAGCGGTCAAGTGCTGTGGTTTTAGGTTACATCCAAAACACAGGTAACTCAAGGACATTGCTAAATGTGTTGCATTGAGTGCAAGCTTCTCTTATGTAGAATGACCTGGAACATTTTTAATATTTCTGAATATTTGAATCAAGTCTTTTCTGGTTTTGTTATTTGTGAGGCAGGAGGTGAAGAAGTTAAAGATAGAATAAAAAATAGCATTTAGTTCAAACCAGTATTCAGTTCCGATCTGCGTGAAACCATAGGACGTTTCCCTACTGTTGAAAGAGGCATCAAATTTGGTTTCAATTGTATTGTGCACTGTTAGGTTTCTAGAAAATAAAATGTAGTCTTTCTACATGAACTTGCTGTACAGAGAGATTCCCACATGATGAATATGATTTTGATTTTGTTTTATGTGACTGTTTTGCCAGAGTGTTTTCTAAACACACCAGATTTGCTTGGGAAGAACATGTTATGTTAGAAGGGAAGTGGCTGTACAGTAAAACTTCCAAACACTCAGAAGGGTTTATAAAAAGTTTAGGAAGATTAGTTGTGCTGTTGATGATTTTCATTAGTTGTCTTCCTTTGCTTGCCTGAACCAAGGTTGTTTGGGATTCAGAAAGTACGTGCCCTAAATGCAGTATACACATAGACTTGTTAGATACCCTTAGATCACACTTAGACTAAGTTACACTTAATTAATTTAGAGCAGTATTGGAATATATTTTGCTCTTATTACCTAATGTTCACAATACTGTTTCAGAAAGGACAAGACTCCTTCTTTCCACACCACAGTGCAGTGTCTTCAGTCACTGTCTTTTGTGACACCTTCTAGGTGAAGAAATTTTTCATCTATCCCATTCAATCTGGGACAACTTACAACCAGAGACAGAGGGTCAGAGGGATGTGATACATAGGTGTCCATATCTAGAAATCAGAACACTCATCTGGGAAGGGGAGTCCTGTTTCTGTGGGAAAGTCTGCTCCTTGTTGCCTATATTACTCTTTCTTTCAACCTGGTGGTGTAAAATGTGAAAATAATTTACCTAAACTATCCAATCATGTTTAATTCAACAGGTAAATTTCACTTGATAACTCAGTGTTTCTTTAACCTGAGTGATTTTGCTCTAAATAGGATGTAAAGCACATATGCATTCTATTCCAGTGGCTATGGCTTATGTTAGAGTGATGGCTACAAACTGTTGGAGATAATAAGATCTTACAGTGGGACAGCTGTTTCATCAGGGAAAGTCTGATCATGAGTTGCATGTACAACTGTCAACAGAGGCATGCAGAGCCAACAATATTGATAGAGAACAAGAGATACTAGTCACTTTCAGAGAAGAAAAGACTGTCTGTGCAGAACAGTGTGAGGAAAACATCAATGAGAGATGCTTGTCTTTCACTGATGGGAACCGTGCTGCATCTTGCTGCCTTTCCCTTCCTTCCTAGCCAGACAAGCTCAGCTTGGCAATAGTCTGGCATGTGCACCATGGAAACATCTGCAGCAGCCTGTGTACAGCTGTGCTCAGCAGACACACAGGTGTTTCTGACTGTACTTTCTGTCTTGCCAACACTGGCATTGTTCTTCTAAGGGCAGTTGGGATTTTTGGCAATCCCACTCGGATGTTCTGCAGATACAAGGTGAATGGAGCCCACCCAGCAAGAACAAATGAAATCATCCTCGTTCTTCAATGGCTTTCTTGTCATTCTCAGCCTTTGAGGAGGAAGTCCAAGGGGACAAGTGAATCATTTGGGAAATGTTTCCATATTAGCATGCTTATTTTACTGTTTTGTAGCTAAGCCTGAAAGGCTTGGGCATGGCATCTGGTGCTCAGTGAGATCCTGCCTTTCCCCCAGTGATACTATTGGATTGCTGAGGCACAGAGGTCAAGAGACCATCCACGAGGACATCCAGTGATTCAGTGCCTCAGTTCAAACTTAGTTCCAGCATCTGCTTGACTCTTGATTTTTGTTCTAACCACGAGACCCACCCAAAATTAATTGGTTGGGAATTCAATGCTGGTTGCATTAAGTAGGTCCTTTCATGTTTTTAACCATAGTATGTCAATGGTTTTCTGAAGAACAGGGGAAATCTGATACACAACATCAATCTTTACAGAATAATTCAGTTCTTATAGGAGGAAAATCTTTAGAAACCTCAAACAACCACACATACACAAAAAAACCTAAGAGGCAGTCTTGGGGTTATTCTTTGATTCAGTCAAAGACAAGTTTTCTTTGCTAATAGCTCTTGTGCTTCTGAGGCATTCTCTGCTGTGACCAAGGTCAACATAACATGGCAGAAATTACTCTGTGGTATGAAAGGGCACTGTCAGTTCTGTTCTGTCTTTCTCTTTGTAAATCTTGATTTGTAACTTTTGCTTTTTTGAAAAACAAAGGTTACACTGGAGATATGTCACAGTTCTTGCTAAGTCCAGAAAATGTGAATGTTCTTAGGCTGAGAAAGTGATATCTCAATAATACCAGTTTTTAAGGGACAGAAAATACCTTGATTTTATATTTTACGTATTCCCTTAAGAAAATGCACAGTTCTGTTAAATGTTTTTCTGCTATTCCATCAAGGAACTGACAACATCCAGAACAGATTGCTAAAGAGAAGGAGCTAAAACTGGAAGATTGTTATATGAATGGAGTTTCTTGAGGTCTGTTTTTCAAGCCACTAGTCCCTTGAGAAAACCAGAACTTCCAATCTTAGCAAAATAGTGCATAGAATTGTTGGATATTATATTTATTTAGTAAATGCTTTCAAATTGTGAGTGTCATAGCTGGATATACCCAAGAAAGAGTTTTGAGGGATGTGAGCTCCTAAGAAAGTGAAGTAATTTGAGGCCATGGTGCATTTTTATATCAGCCAACTCTCATAAAAGTCAATTGCACAGGTTCACCTCATTATGTTAGGGAGATAGTAGCTTAAACTGAGAATATTTGTTTCTGTTCTAGCAGGAGTAGGTAATCTTACTTTCTGCCTACTACTGTCAGGCACAACCTTTTCCTTCAATCTTTTCTGGAGTCAGGAAGCTGAGCTCTGTTCTAGATTAATCTCAGGGTTTAAAATTATCCCCTCTGTAAGCCATGTGGAACCTCAATGTTTTCTGTTTCTTCTGGAAATACTACTTCTACTTTCATAGGTTTTGAACAGTGTAAGCATCTAAAACTCCACCAAAGCAAAACACGACACAGCACATATAGTTCTGAGGAGAAGGGAGAAGTCAGTATGACAAATATTAATCACATTGCCTAATGCTATTTTGAGAGACTAGGTTACCATAATGATAAGGGTGTCAAGAGCCTAGGCAGACTATAACAGGCTTTTTCAGGCCTTTGTGGCCTACTTTAACAGATATATCATTTCAATCTTCTCTTAAAATATTTATTTTCAATGTTGTTTTCCACTGCAACCTGACCCTAAAGTTTTGGAAAGTTAGAAACATCTAAAGTTTGTGTATTCTTATATGATCAAGATGCAGAAATTTTTTTTAAATAAATATTTTTAAGCAGTTTCTCATTTTACTCTTTACTAGCTGTTCTAGAATGCTTAGAACGAAATAGTATGCTTTTAACTAAGTGGCAGCACTTGTACTCAAAATGAAATTCACATTGCTAAAGTGTTTATGGAATAGATGGAACGAGAGTATATAAATCATGGTCTCTCCATGTATAGTTCAAAACCAGTCATTTCAAACATTGCAGACATTACAATAAATTGTGCTGAAAAATAATGCACGATTTCAGGAGGGCAGGTGGGATGGCACTGATAAAATTTTTACTATGTGTAACAAAAAGTCTAGCTTTATGTGCACTTAAATAAAAAATACACTTGATTAAACTTTACTCGTGAGCCTCTTTTAAAAACTTCAAAGGTATCACTTATAATAGCACCGAGACACTGGTGGTCTGAAGATCACATACTCATGACTACTTTTTCTTTTAAAAAAGGGGGAAGAGAATACCAAATTTACAGTAATATAAATAAATAAATTTCCACAAAGAATGACTGAGAGTGGGACAATTTTTTTCTGTTCCTACTTTGGGACAACTGTCAGTTCCAATCTTTTCATGAATTTTCTTTTGTAGCAGAAAATAAAAGTGGTCAGATGAGATTATAATGATGTCTGTTCCACTGAATATATAAATGAATTATACTAAATTTTTCCATTTCCAGAAATGGTGTAGAAAGGCTGCCTTTGTGGATGCAGCTTTAGCTGCCATGACCAGATGGAAAGAAATTAAACTTCAACTAACTCAAAATCCAATGGGTAAAAATTGGAAATTGTCTGTCGTGAACTTCATATTTAAGACTCTAAAAGAATGAAGTCCTTTGTAGCCATAAATATACCTTACTAAGATATTCCTGTAAATAACATAATTAGTTTATACTTTCAAACTAGAAGGTTCTATATTACGGGTTTTGGATTCTTCTTCCATTGTTTTGTAAAAAACAGACTTCAATTTCAAGTCAAGAACACCTGAAGTCAGCTTCCACATGCTGTTCCCAGTTGCTGTTAGATAACAGTGTTCAACAGGAGAGTATTTGGCTTCTCACTGTACAGTACATAAATCTTATGCAATTGCTGTTTCAGTTTTTCTTTTTCCTTTGAACTCTTGAATGGGGGGAAAGAATTTCTTAGAGTTCAGTAGGAATGTCCCATTACGAAACATCAATCATCAAATGTCCATTGTACATGGAAAGTGAGGTGACTGTAATAAAATTGACATAACTAAGCAAGCAGCATCTGACCTTTAGAAGCCAGAGCTTATGATCAGAAGACCCAGTCTTCCAAACTTTTAGGAGTTAAGAGTTATCATCTCCCCCCAAAAAATACCTCAGTAAATGAAGTGCTACATATGAATGTATGTGATAAAAGAGGTGGAATAAATTCTTCCCTGACCCTTAGTACAGGAGTGTTGACAGAACAGAGGTAGAGACTGACTTTTGAGAGGAAGGAAAAAAGGGAATGTATCTTTGGGTCTAGATGTGAGCAGCTGCTCCCTTTATCTTGCATCAGTGTTAAAGTAGTTGCTGTTCCTGCCATGTCAGCCGAGTCACAACACAGCGTGCAATGCTGCCTGCAGTTATTGCAAAGAAAAGACGCAACAGGTACCGTCAAAATGTTGTATCCACAATGTGAACATAAATCTTCCTTGTGCTTTGTCAACCTGTTTGCTTTTGTCTACACTCTGTTTTCCAAGTAACATGCTGTCACTACCATATTATTCTTTCTGAGCTTGCCAGTCCTTCAAGTGTTTCCAGGTCTGGATAGAGGAGACAGGTACTGTTTGTTCTGACTCAGCATCAACAACAACACATACACACCTGATGTAACAGGTTAGTGCAAATCAAAACATTCAGTGTTTTAAATCTTAGCAGAAGGCCTCCAATCACCCCTTGAAGGAATTGCTCTTCTCATTCAGGTGCCACACACTTTTGAAAAAATGTGTGACCATAGAGGAGGATATAATTGACTCTCTGCACACATACTTTTACAAGAACAAAAATGTTACAGGATTATACCAGTCCACAAAAATAAAGGATTTTTGCATGTAATATTTCCAGGAATCTTTGAGAAAGCTTTCTCCTGCCATTATAGAGTCTTTATTTAAGTATCTCTGGGTCTAACATTTAAGCTTTTAATCAAATAGTGCATTAGAGCAATATACAATAGAGTTGAACTGCATAGAGACTATTAATTGAAAAGTAAACACTTCAGAGAATTCTAACATAGCCTTATTAAAAAAAACAAAACCAAAAACCACACCAAAACTTAGCCTGTTTTTGATGTGTGCTTGATGTTTATTACTTCCTTTATGTTGTTCTTTTAGAAATACTTGGGTGATTTAGGATGACTTGACTGTTAACTTCTGAGGATTAACAGCAGACATAGGCGGCAATTGATATTCCCTTATAAATCCTTGTTTCACAAAAGAGTACGGACATATGAAAATACGAGAGTGAGAACTACATAGCAATAGTTAAATCTTTCTATTTTTCTATCCTTGTGTTTGTATCTCAGGCACCAGTGCTCTGCGAAATATTATATGCAAAGAAAGAAAAGGGGTAGATTGCTCCCTGTATATTTAGGGCCATCCTTCTGCCTCCATGCTTACATAGCCTGTATTCCTGAGGTACTACAGGATCTGACAATTTACATAGCAGCCTCAGAGAGCAATTTATGGCAGATAGTTACTATGGTCTCCGTTTTGCAAACAGGAAACTGACGCACTGAGGAGCTAAACTGCAGAGCAGCTCATCCAAGAAAGCCAGTAACAGAGCAATGCATTAAGTTCTTCCATCAGTGAAGTCCTGCTTGGTAGAGCACTTCAGGAGGTGCTTATCTACCACATTCTGTGCTCTTTTCCTCAACACTTTGTTGTTTTTTTTTCTTTTTACTCCAGAGCATAATATTATAGGAAGGATCCTTCACTTGGCCTGGTTTGTTAACATTCTGTTCAGGGGCAGATTTCTAGGTTTCAGAATTATGTATATTTATATCTCACAAACAACTTTATAAATAAAACAAAAAGAGGAGCTAACCATATGCCATCTTCCAGTTTGTGTTTTCAGGGAATACAGTTCCAAGAGCTCTTTGAACTCGATAGCAAACATGCTTTTTCTACTCTGCAGATGTTACAGCAAACTATAACCCATCATTGCTTCTCTGGAGTACAGTGTACTATGGCTTTAATTCAGCAAAGTACAGCATGTCAAATGTCAGGTTGTTATGACAGCAATAAACATGTGATTGCCTGGAAACAGATGTTTTAATTTGTTAGGTGGTTTTTTTTTTGGGGGGGGGGGTTGGGGGAAATCTGTTTGCATTTAAATAGATGTTCAGATTGAGAAAGGAATTTGCTTGAAAACATCTTTTCCACCTGTATGAAAACTTTATCAGAGAGGCTTATGACACATGTGAAACTGTGTGAGAAATAATTGCTAAGGTGGCCACATTACAGAAATCTCCTTCACACCTGAAATATAACCTTTCTGAAGTCAACTCAGTACAGGAGGCAGATCTGGATCACGGAAGTAACATGTTTAATATCTCTGATATTGTAAAAAGAATACTGAAACCAAGAGTCTGCTGAGAAATATTCCTCTCAAGGTGGATTTCCAAGGTGTTGATGGTCCTTGCAGCTGTGAATTGCCATCATTCTCTTCAGATCTTTCACATTTTAGTGTTCTGTTGCTTTGTTTGTAGTGATCAATGAAGACTACAGTTTTAAAGCAAAGTGCTAAAAGTGAAAAACCTTTGATGGTTTTCAAAGAGTGGGAAGAATTATGTACCTGTCTGAGCTTCAGGTAAAGAATGTTACAGCTGTGGGAGCACTAATTCAAACAATTAATTGATCTCACTTTGCAGTGAAATACTTATTGGACCTTATTCTGTCCTCAAAAGATGGCTGGGTTATCCCCAGGCATAAGTCTGATTTAGTAGTTCATAACTTGCTGGATCCAAGGCAAAAGTTATGGAATAGCCTGCCCCAGTAAACAGAGTACACAGATAGATGCACTCAAAAGATCAGTCTGGGATTCCTTTTGTGCTGGGATTACATACTTTAGATAAGCTTATTATTGTGTCATATATGTTGGCAGTTTACTTTTTTTTTCTCTAGCTTTTTCTATGAACTGGTGAAGCCTGGAACATGCACTGTTTAAATTTCAGACTTTTCACCTTTCTGAAGCCTAGTAACCCCAAAACTAATAAGAAAATGTAAGTCTAAAACCAGACAAGGCCATTCTGGAGTTTCCATGAAGGAAAAAGAAAAAAATTAAAACCAAACCCTACTTTGTTTAATGAGTCTTCTGTCTCTGATAACGTTTTTAGAATTTAACTGCAGTGTACCTAGAATGAGAATGATCCAGTAGAAGCAGCTGTGCAGAATTAAACCCCCACAAACTGCCTAATTCAGCCCAGTGTAGACTGATCCCAGACCCAGCCACTCAGCAGTATTGAAGGGGCAAGGTGGGTCCAGCAGCAGTGGGACTACGAGCTTTTTTCCACATTATTTTGAGTGGGTTATGTGTTGGTATGTCTGCCTACTAGATATCCCTAATGACTAAACAAGGGACCAAGTAGATGGTTTTACAGAAAAAAACCCACAACCAAAAAGAAACCAACAAAGAAAAACAAACAAAAACCCTCTTATGCTTAATATAGTAGCTCATGAAAAAATCATGCATGTTTCTTTCATCTCAAAACTTACAGCCATTTGTATCTGAAAACAATGGATAAATCCTGCAGCAGCAGGCAAGGAGTCAGAATGACACAAGACTGAAAACAAACCTACCTGTTTCTGGTTTTGTAATATATTTGAAATAAGAATTTAGGCCATCTGTAGCACTGACATTAATGGGAATTTACTTTGGAAACTTCATTTTCATCACACAAAATGGTTAATAATATGTTTCCAAACACAGCAAACTTAATGAAACATGGACAGTAAGTAGACAGGTCTCTCACTCCTGCTCTCTTCCCCCTATCATGTGCATACATCCCTGAGCAGTTTGAGGATTTTAAACTTTACTAAATGGATGTCTTCCCAGATCCATATATCATTGATGGTTTGCTGGTAGAGTGTTTATAATTAAAAATTATGACATTTGACCTTTAGTTCGTGACCACAACATAATTGCATTCATCCTACCTAATTTATGAATGCAAATCAGGCCAATTTAACTTTGCATTATGTTTACTCTGCATATTTTTGAAAGACTCCTCTTGCCACAGCATGTCTTTCTCCTAGGCTCCTGCACTTTGTGGTAATTGCAGAGCATGCTGTCATGCTGGAATTGCAGGTATGGACGGTTTGAGTGGTGATAGAATTTGAGTGGTCTGGAGATGCTTTGGATTTGTCAGCAGCCAAAAGTGATGAGATAATTTGAATGAGACAACTTTGTCTTTGAATGACTAGCTGTACCCTAGAACAAGTTTAATAAAGCTAATATATCTTAGCAATAAAACTAATACATCTTCACTGAACTTATTTAAGCTAGCAGAGGATCTAACTCACAGCTTGTTATACAAGTGAGGAGACTGCAGGTTTCAGAAGGCTCTGCCCCTAAAATTTGTCTTTGGAAAGCCATTCTTCACTGTGCCTTTGAACCCTCACCATGCCTTGAGGTAAACTCCGCCCAAGGGCCAGTGGATTAAATCACCCTTGTATGGAGGTACACAGAGAGAAGCTAGGGGAATTTCAACTGGTCATTATCAATCACACAGCACAAACAGTTTGGAGGAGTAATCAGTCTCTCTGTCCTTAACACAAAGAGGTTTACACCACCAGAAGAGTTTATTATTATTGCTGGTCTAAGATCATCAAAGTCATTTTGTTTCGTCTTGAACAGTAGTCAGAGAGGTTAAAGTGAGGTTAAACTGCCTAAACAAAATGGAAGCAATTACACAGTGGGATCATGAAGGACTGTTTGCTTTAACCCTCACTGACAAAAAAGGTATTATAAGAAAAAAAAATCCCTGACTTTTTGCAATCATTATATGCATCTGTCTGTTTAAGTTCACACTAAACTTCCTCACCTAAACCTTCTTGGGAGTGTCACCATTTTAAACACTATCAGTTCCTTCACAATTCCCAATGCAGCCCCATTCAGTGTCTGATCTTTGCGGCGTTGTCATCACTTTGCAAACTGCTTTGCAGAACAGGACTTACACTGTGCTGGAGATGTGCCTGTAAAAGTTACGCCTTAGCTCTTTCTGCTTAGTGACTTGGCAGGAAAAGACAAGGCTATGTGGAAGAGCAGTATGATGGGGAATGCAGATTTAGTCCATTCCAAACTTTAAATTGCAAGATAGGGAATTGACTTGTCTTCTTCTTTCAAGGTTATATCACAGCTGAATTGTCAAACTTGGCCTTAGAATGACCTACATCATGTGATGGGATGAGATCTGCCCTTTACTAGTTTTCTTTTTTCTGTTCCTCGAAAATGGAAGGCAGCATAAACAGCTTTCACTTGCAGAGTAAGCATTGTTGTGTTATGGCTCTAAACGGAATCTTTATCGAAATCCCTGAAGGTTCATTGTTGTTAAGTAGAAAAATATATCAGAGTCCTAGAAAGGTGTTGTGTTTAAAGAAAAAGTAGGAAGAAAGTTTTAATTCTATAAGCAAGCATTGACACAGTGTTTATTGAAACTTGTCTGTCTGAAAGGGCAGTAGGGCTTCTATAGATAAAACAAATAAAGATTTGGATGCCTAATTTTATCATCATGTAAGATGCTTGCAAAACGGTTTCTCTGTACCCTGAAGGAATGTTACTGAATTAGCTCCTATGTAGTTGCAAATCTTTGCAAAGTTAATGGTGAAATATTTCTGTGATCCTGCCTCTCACCTCCAAACAAGAGGTGGCTCTTTCAAAGAGTTCTCTGTATCCTGTGAAGGATTTATCTTGTTCGAGCTTGTTGGGAGGCTTAAGGACAAAACCAGCAGGGAATATGATAGGAGGAGAACACTCTGTTTACAATTTGTAAAGAGCTTGCAATTATGTGGCGTATCTTCTGTTGGCCAAAATAATCCCTTTTTATTTTCTATGCAGAGAAAGCAATAAAAACAGCCTGTCAATGAAGCCAAAATGTTCAAATACAAAAAAAGGTTTAATAGATTCCTAGTAATAGAAGTGGGGTGGCACGGGGATGAATCAGGCTCTTAGTTCTCAAAACATTACTGTAAATGGCAAAGACTAAATAATATTCTTACACGAATATCTGTGCATCTCTGATAATTAACCACAGCCAGCACATGAAGGAACATATTTCAGTCTGTCTTGCTCCAGATTTAGAGCAATGGAACTCTGTCAGATTCAATTGGTCTGTTGGGGTTTTTTTTAAACTCAAAAGTTGCATTGTGCTATTAGAACAGAGCTTATCATTTATGATGAGCTGCTTTTAAAATATTGAATCTATAGATGAAAATACAGATAAAGCTGTGTAAATGTGCACTGATTTGACTGAGGTTCTGAATAGCTTATATGTTAACAGAAAATAAGAGTCTATTTTTTTCTGGCTTGTCTGAGAGAAAAATAGTAGGCAGGCTTAGTAGAAATGTGTTTTCTGTTGACAATTCAGGAGCATTTTATTCTGAATAGTTAATACCAAAATACCAGTCAACCATGTAACAGCAGTGTATTGTGCCACTTCACTTAATTAAATACATTTCCTTTCCTTCCCTCAAATGAATGAATTATTGGACCAAGGCATGATTTATGTATTCTCTAATACTGGCTCCTTAGACACAATGCAGACATAAATGTGACAATGTTTTATCAGCAAGCAGACAACTAGATATAAGAATAGAAATAGGTAATACTTCCATTATTTAATGATCATAATCCTTGTTCTTGCATCACATCTCTGTAACACAGAGAGTTTTATTCCTTTGACCTCTAAAAGCAGACCATCCAGAGTATATGTGAGGCTGCACCTGAGTAAGGAAACCTGCACAAGCTCAGATTCAGCACCTTGTCTAATCACACCTGGCACAGGAACATTATATTACATTTCTATCAAAGCTTTTTCCTTGTACAGTCCTAAAATATAAATTATATTAGCCTGAATGTAGCTGAGGGCTATTCTGGAAGGTAATTTAGCCTGGCAGGGGCCAGTGGTGTTTAGTAAAGTTCAAACTATGATTTACTATCACTGTTTGACTGCTGGCAGCAAAGAAAAGAGCTACTGAACTGCCTTGCAAGCTTTCCTTCAGTGGTGCACTTCCTTCTGCTGAACACATCTTCCAGCAGCTGCCTCATCCAGGTAAAAGGCCACTGTGAATTGCTATGCTACACAAAATCAACTTAGTTCAGAATAGGACACACTAGGAAATGCTGCTGCACAGGATATTTACCAGCAAGACTCATTTCTTCAGGCAAAGAGCATCTCTGAGAAAGACACATGGGTTTTGTATTCAGGTGTCCCAAAGGGGAAAAATCCCACACCTTCACTGAGCATGTCTGTTGGATGTCTGATGCATAAGCTGATAAACCAGGGTAGTATTGGTAAACACTGAGACTGTCACTGATTTTCCTGTGCTGGACATCCATCTCCTGTAAGCATGAGATCAGATCAGGATGATACACTCAGAATAAAGGAAAGTAGTTTTGTCCTTGAGTCTAACACCAAGTGGAGGACTTATTTAACAAAGAAAAATGGGAAAATGTTTTTGTCATTTGAGGTCTTTATTCCTGATGCATGCTAGCTTTGACAGAGAAGAGAGATGAGACTTTTGGACTACTCCCCAACAATTGGTCGAGATTTCATTCTTTCCCCTTAAATAGGCAGGAAGGATAAGACAGATATTTTCAGGACACTGCCTTGAATTAACGTCAGTAGCACAATAAACAGCCAGTCTGCATTGTGCCTTCTGATCTCAGCCTCTGTTTATATGCTCTGAAGCCAGCCAATCCTTTTTCTTTTCTTTTCTTTTTTTTTTCTCTTTTTTTTTTTTTACTTTTTATTTTTATTTCCTTTCACAGACCAATTCCAAAGGATTCTTAAACTATAAAAATGAAATTGCTCCCTATAAAATATAATTGGAGCTGCATTGTAGTTCAAGTGACAACCAGATGCTGGAAAAAAACACAAACTGTTGGTCCAATTATTTAAGTTTCTTAGTACTCTCACTGCACAAAGTCTTGTCCAAGGAGATTTGCTTCTGCTAAAATCCTACTGGAAATTTTTATTCACTCTTAAAGGCCTTTTTGATAGCTTTTCTTCTGTATCTACACGTTTTCTCAATATACTGACAGTAAACTTGTGTGTTCTGTAGGCTGGGAAGCAAATTCATAAGTGTAACACATACTAGAGCAGGCTATATAGAACAGACAGTGGTAATCAGAGTGGCTGCATTCCCATCATCCCTTAAAAAGCACAAGTCACCTCACCAAGCCCATGGGCTTCCATCATTGTTTAATAAATGCAAAATAAAGAAAATCAAGCCATTTAAGTTTGCAAATCTGAATCTTTTCATTGAGTAAAAAAATATGTTTCATGCTAATTAAATAATCTAAATTTATTCTTTTTTTCCTGTGGATAATTCCAGTCCCTGGGTTTGAGTGGATGCCCAATCCACCTAAACTCAATTAGAAAGAGCAATTCTATTCTGTTTAATTTAGTTATATAATCAGAAAACAGTGTTCATAAAATTGTTTACTTCCAGGTGATTGCAACAAGCTGAGTAAAATGGTTGCTTTGTCTTTGTTAGCATCACTGAGTTGGTGGCACAACTATATTCACAAATGTGAAGTTTATGTGCTTAATGCCAGTGATTGATACAGGTCTCACAAGGTGCAACTCAAAGAGGGATTTTTGGATTTCTCTCTGTCTAAATTTACAGGGCTCTCCAAGTTCTTTCCATTGGGTTGCTGTATGAATTAATCCTTTGAGTAAGGTTAGTGAAAGGGGCTGTAAAAACAAGATTTGTCTGAAGTGATGGAGACTCCTGCACTGAGAGGAATACATTTGAAAGACACAGGGTTAGGCTCTTGCTTGTTCTAGCCTGATGAGAGTCCTAGTGAATTTTCTTCAAGCGATAACATCAAAGTCATATTCTTGGAAAGCTCAGTGGACAATAACCTTGTTTTCTAATGTGTGAACCATACAATAGTGTATTTATTTATACAAAAACAGATTTTAAAAAGAGTTCTTGTTTTATCAGTGAAACCTGTTAATGACAGTGCTTGTGATTTATGGCTGCTTGAACTTCAATAATAGAGCTATTGACACATGTTACATAAGAAAGTATGTTTATTTGTTTTGAACCTGAATACCTCCTTCTGTTTCTCACAGGAAAGCACTGCACAAATGGCCAGGCTTCTCCCACAATTTGCATTACCTAAGGTCAGAAAAGTCAAATAAAAATGTGGCCTGGAATGTACCATTTTGTACTTAGTGAATATTAAAGGCAAAGTTGTTTCTGTATTGAACATTTCTTCTAACACTGCACTAGCAGCAGTTTCAGAGTGCTTTATAGGCACAGTCAGGGATGGAGGGCTGAGCAATAATTCAGTTTAAAGGTGATAAAGACATGAATAACTACTGAATGGTTGGAGTCCAAAAGCAAGTGTCGTAGCTTGTGCCTGTACTATAGGATGCATTTGTCCTTTGCAATTGTTACTTTTTTAATACAGCAGCATAGTTTGCTGGGATCATTGGGCAAGTTCATGGTCCTTTAGAGAGCTAAGGATTCCCTGCTCATTAACTGGTCACCTATCTCTCTCGGGCTTCTTGAAGTGCTCAGAAATGACTACAATGTGTTTTCAGTCCCTGCAGGCCTGAAGTGAAAATTTTTACCAAGACAGAAGAAAACATTAAGAGTGGGGGAATGTAAAAGGAGCCTTTGGATTTTTACCTTGGGCTGCTTTTGAGTAAACTTTAACAACCAGGGCTGGAAAACCACAGACATCTAGCTAACAATGAAGAAAAATCAGAACCACTTGTTTTCTGGTGGCTGAGGTGCCTTGGTATCAGCTGTCAGAAGTAGTATAACAAAAATAGTTTGGGTTTGGTTTTTGGCTTTGATTTTTTGTTTGTTTGGGTTTTTTTTAAATAAGAGAAAAACAAACAAAGAAAAGGAAATTGCTTTGAATGAGCAACAGTGTATGTGATGTTTCCTTGCAAATGGTTACCATCTAAATGACATATATCATTTGCAGCATTAAGTATAAAAAACTAAAAGCAAAGTCAGGAAACCATCTGCAATGTTTTTAACAAGACTTCTTGAGTATTTTTTTTATTTCATAGTTCTTAATCTTCTGAAAAGAACAAATTGTAACTTAGCAGTGCAGACAAATGTAAGGGTGTCAGATACTGGTACTGGAAGTACTTGGTCTCTTCATATACACCTAACCTTTGATACCTGTCTGCCTTTCTATCTATCCATCCAAACTTCTATGGATGTTATAGCTATAACACAATAAGAAATGTACTGTTCATGTCCCTACTTAATTGTCCTGTGACTCCCTCTTTAAAATCCTCATTTGGGGAGTTGGAATAGATGATATTTAAAGAACGCCTCTAACCCAAACCATTCTATGATTCTGTGAACAGAAAAACAGATAATTCGGAGTATTAAAAGCAGATTTTTTTTGTTGCTTTGGGGTTTTGTTTGTTTGTTTGTTTTTCTAGAGTGACAGCATAAGCACCTGCATCTGAACTGTGCTGGAGAAGTGACATTCACATGTGAAAAAAATTCATATGACCAGATTTAATGATCATTCTATTTACATACTTAAAATCTGTGAATGGTGGTTATTCTTTTGTTTGTCTTTTCTGATTCCTAATGCTGCTAGTGTCGTTACTTTGCACATACAACTATTTACATTGGCATCTGTAAGCCTGGAAAGTGTGTGAGTTATGCACTAATGGTTCAGAGGTTTATATTTATAGGCATTGTTGTACCTTACTTGGTGTGTGTAACATCTGAGTCTCTAAGGACCCTGGGTCCCAGTGTTTAGTGAAAGCATTTGGAATATAATGTTTTGCTTTACTGAGTTTTGGATGAGGCTGTCTAATTCCCTGAAATGCAACACATAGATAGAATTCTTAATTTTTTTTTTTTCCACCCTCTCTAAGAAGTGTCTATAATCACAGTCTTAAAGTCAGGCTTTAAATTTTCCAATAGTATACATGACAAAGAGCTTTGCACATAGACAAGTTTCTGTGTTGTCAGTAACATAACTTCTTGATGTGAAGTTTGACTGTTGTCTTCAACGCTTAAATGTAAGTGGTAGAATCGTAATTTACAGTCATAATTTTACAAATAAGTTTAGTTTTTCTTCTGATCTCAGGGAAATGATTTATTTTGCTGATTGAGCTTTGAGCAACAGCTCTTCTGTTTAGTTCATGTTTAAATTCAAGTCAGTTCATCCATTTGCAAATATTGTGTTGGGGGCAAGTGGAGTTACCCAGACTGATCCATGAAGGGCAATCACAGTGCTCCACAGAGAGGCAGTATTTCCGTGCATATTTAACAAAGTGTTTCTGTAGCTCGTGGCTCAGCTGTTGGCTTGCCATTCTCCAACTTATAAAAGAGTTGTATCCTTCTCTGTCTTCTTCTGATATGCACCATGTACCCTGGACTGATTGACAACGTTTCACACAGATCATCTTGAAAGAAACAGTATCTGGAAGTTTCTGTCCTTTCCATCCCATAAACTCATAGTGTAGATCAAATACAGACAAACAAAAACATAATATGACCTCAAGATGCTTGTGATTGCCATGAATTATATCTCAATATGAATCTACCCCAGATCCATTTTTTCCCCCCAGACATTCATGAATGGATCAGACAGAAACTCTTTCAAGTGTTTGCCAAGTGAATATAAATATGAACAGCTGCAAACAGAGAGGGAATCTTTTTTTTTTTTTCCCCCCTGTTACCCATCAACATTTAATTGGCTTGTTTAGTTGGTTTGGGCTTTTTGTTTTGCTTGTTTGTAGATGTATGAATTTTAATGAACTAAGCTCTCTAGTATGAATAAACTATTTGTTCAGAACACAGACTGATATTAAAAGACACGTGTTGGTGTTCAGGTTATTTAGATCCCATTTCAAGTTCTCCCACATTTGGAAAAGTTCTTCATTAAGTTCTAAGCTCATACCCAACAGCAGCCTTTCTCTCATCTTTGCTTTTTCTTATAGTTGTTTCTGACAATTCTCTTTTTCCCTGTTCGTGTTCCATCTTGTTTCACTATTTGGCCTCTTCTTCCTGTTCCCAATTCAAGTCTTTAAAAACAAAAGGCTATAGGAAAAGTCAAAGGCTCTTCACCATTTCCCACAACCTAGTGTTTAAGAGATAATAACAACAAAATTACCATGTAATACACCTCTTTTTTTAAGGAATTTTCTTTCTGCACAGCAGAAAAGTATAATCTGAAGGCCATTGCTACTGGGTTTTGAGAAAGTCAAATAAGGGATGTGAAAATGGGTTGGAAAAAAAAAAAGCCATGGAGGAGAGCCCCACCAGCTGCACACTTGGAAGATCTGATTACATGATACTGGGAGAATGGCTCCTTTCATTCTTTCCATTTTTCTTATATTATTTCCATAAAGATCTACTGATGTCTTCCACAGATAGGAACTAGTCTCTTGATCTGAACAGCTATGGCAGTTTTAAAAGTTTTAAGTGCACAGAGGTTAGAGTGATGAAGGTGATGGAAGACCTTCCATCTTCATCAAATATATATGTTAAGAACAGGAAGAAATCTTGCAAGAAAAACAAAACAGAGAGAAGAAAAATTACAAAACTCCACCAAAAATATTCCAGTTATTCTGTTACACAGGAATAATACCCAGATGAAGATTTAGAATTATTCCTGCCAAAAAATTTCTTGTAAAGAGAGCAAACTGAAACACAGATGTCCCATCTTATCAAATGCATATCATGAGTGGCCTTAAGTCATTCTGTAGTCTCACTCATAACTGGTTGGACAGTTCAGAAATCTCTGTCTGTCCATTGGAAGAAACAGCTTTAGGAACAAGAGTATGTGTGACTGGGAGCTGCCTTTCAAATATTACTACTTTGCTTTTTCCTAGAAAGCATGCAGGCAGGGCCAACCGTAGCCTGAACCTAATGCATGTAAAACCTGAAGTCAAAGCCTGCTCAGCTCTAATCAAGTTGTGCCTGGACTGTGGAATTTAATTTCACAGTACTTTTGCAATGTTAGCAGCAAAATATACTGTTTGGTTTTCCCTGTCTATGCTGAAGAGTATTTAAGAGAGCTTGTTCACATTCCTGCTCTTTGGATAGTCTGAGCCTGCATTATACAGCTGACTCAGTGGCACCTATGACTAAAAATGTCTTACAAGAGATTGTACAGGAGCAGAAAATTTTTTTTTCTTTTTCTTTTTTTTTTCTGTAGTAACATGATTATGAGGGTGAACTTTTGTAGCACAAATAATGCTTCTGTAGGGATAGAAAATGCCTCAGTAGGTTTCTCTAATCCTTCTTGAGAGGACATCCTGGGGCAATCAACTCATTTATACATTCTCTACATTTTTCCCCCTTTTTTTTTTGAAGAAAAGGGCTGGTTTGCTGCCAAGACCTGTTTAAGTGGTAACCTATGCAACTCATTCTAAAAACACTCATTTATCATTCCCAAATTAATCTTGTAACAGGATAGCTGCTCTTATTTTCATTGTCATTTTGCCCTTTGGATAAGAGATCACAAACACACGGATATCCAACCCAAAGATTCCGAAAAGCATATATAAAAAAGGGAAAATAAGAATGGCTTTACTATAATTATAAGCAGAAACTAGTAGCCATATATCTTCATTTCTCACATATCACTTCTATTAATAATAGAATGAAATGTAATTTGTGCTGAATATTGTTCAGAATCTTGTGCCAGAAACATAATTGTTTTCAATAAGATTGGTCACTGGGAGGAAAAGGTTTTTTTTTTAACCTCTAGTAAACACAATTTATGCAAAATGATTAAAATATGATATATTCCATCTTTTCTGGCACACAGAATGCATTTTGACATGAAAAATTATCTAAATAATGAACAGGTTGGTATGAAACTACTGTGCAGAATTTTAAAACCATACATACACGCTATTGTGAGTGTAGAAAATAATATCTTGGCACTGACAAGAACAGCTTGCTACAATGAAAAAGTTATAGATGTAAGTTTTTTTACAGCAAGCATGCAGCCTTTCTCAAGCTACATCTTGTAAAAGCATTGCAGACAAATTTAAATGAAGGGTCAAGGTTTCTGTGGCAGGTTTGGACTCTCGATTCTTCCTTTTTTTGGTGGGGTGGGTGTAAAATTTTATAGGTTCTGCTCACACACTTAGAAGCTTTTCTCTCAAAGGACTTTCTTGTAGAGGAACACACTGCAAAACGTGTGATTTCTGACACCTCTCCTGTTCCCAGCAGCACAGGCCTAAATTTATGTTTTCTGTCCTGCATCCCACTCTGCAGGGACACGAAGAAAATGATGTCTTATTTTTCTTTAATTTCTCCACACACCCCCTTTTCCTTCATGTGCTGACATACCTCATCAAACTAACTTTCCTTGTCTTTGGATGTTGTATATCTCTAGATTTTTGGAATGATAGTCCACCTCCTTGTGTAGGTAGAAAGTAGGAAGCACTCGCAAAAGTCACTAAACAATGATTCTTTCCAATGAGCTTCAGACTGACCTTGATCTTCACTCTTCATTTTTTGTGGTTTTTTTTTTTTTTAAATTAGTTTCTCCACTAAGCTGTGAGTTACTGTTCATTGAATGATTTCCACAAATTTAAGCTCATGGATTTTAATTTTTCAGGTTTTTTATCTGAGAATTTACTTTCTGTATCCATCAATGGTTGCTCACTGGTTTGTCTGTGATGGGTCACTGAGGTCAGTGGTATGTTTTCTGCTCCATGAATGGAATGACTCAAGTGTTTGAAAGAGACAAATGACTCTAATAGCCAACAAAGGATGCATTTGCTTATGTATAAACATCCTTGTTTGTATGCCAGTTAGGACATTTATGCACAGTACGTCTATTCTTCAGGCATAGGTGTATGGAAATTGAAATAAAGCTGGGGGGGGGAATGGCAAATGGAGCTCACATCTCAGACAGAGAGACTTGGGAGCAGCCCAGCTCCCTGGTGAGAGAAACAGTGTGGTACAGTAGGCGCCTCCGGTCCCCCTGTCTATGCCCTGCATTTCCCACAAAAGAAAATTGCTGCAGGTCCCATCCAGTCTGCAAGCCCCAGCAAGTCCCTAGTTAGGATATTCAGAGTGGTAGGACTCCAGGGCACAGCACCCACAGGTCACATTATAATAAGCAGGAAATGATCAGAGAAATGTAATGGACAACTCCAATTCCTGAAAACAGTTTTAGAGTAGTTTTGGTGTGCAGTATAAAAATTAAAATAATAATAAAAAAATAATAAAAGCAAATACCCTTCAGAAGTATCCCCAATCCCCCCCAAGCTGGAAATGTTTTAAAACATGTTTTCCTTTTGTAAGATTCTGCTTTTCAGTGTTTTTAAATTCTTTTTCTTCTCTCATCAGAAAGTGACCTCAGCAACCTTCTCATGTAAAACTATCATCAATATTGAAAGCTTCTGTGGAACATTTTAGTTTAAGTAGGCTAGTACATATTGACTAAATTCTCTTTGGGTGAAAAACTAAAAGCAACCTTCTTCCAAAACTGTTTTTCATCTGAAATCATTAAAATTATAATTTTTCAGTCTCTTGGTTTTTGGTTTTGTTTCTTTTTTCCTTCTCTCTTTGCATAGTTTGAAGCATCTGTTTTAGTTTGTTTTCTCAAACATCTGATTTTTTTAATAAGTGCATCCATGAAAATGTTACTATATAAAAGAAGAAAGATGAAATATCTCATATTAGACCAGTGACTATATTGGGGAGGGTAGGAAAGTTAAACTTTGATAATTGCTGCATGTCTGAAGAACTAGTAGCAAATAAAAAATTAAACATTTTCTGTTGAAAAAATATTTATGTTTATTTTGTATTCAATGCATTCTTCTATGTCTTCGCCTTCAGTCTTGACTACGGCACATTGTTTCATCCTAACTCACTTCCCTGGTAAACCATGAAGCAGTAGCTGGTGCTCCATAGCTCACATCTTAAAACCTTCTAGGGCTCTGAGGGCCAGACAAAGCTTTAAAGAGACAGAAGCAAAAGCAGCAGTGTAGGACCTGCTCTGATGAGATCATCACAGACTCCAGACCTACATCATCATGCCTTCAGCTAAGGGCATCCCTGATGAGTTATGCTTTCTTGCAGAGACAAACTCATGTCCATTAGTGCTTAAAGTCAAACCTGACAGATCCTAAAATCTGTCTGAAATCAAACATGTCTTTGGAGTAGAGCATGAACATTTTCAGAGATAAGCAAGAGTGTCAGCAACTGGGACCATCTTCTCCTACAGCCCACCAATATGACATCTGCCTGTTTCCACAGCACATTCAAACCAGTGGTCTCAACACACCAGAGCCACAGCACCAGTCCAGGGCAAATGTTTAATGTAGATATTACCATAGTGTGTATTTTTTCTCTGAAGTAATGGTGATTCCAAGCTTTCACCCACAGCATGCTTTAATGACAGTATTGTAGAGGACAGTGATGCTCACAGTTTGCTGCTAAAGTCTGTTATCAGCTCTCAAAGTTTCTTACAGAGTTTAGCTCAGCTATTTAAGGCTGATGAGATCATGCTGTTTAATAGACTAGAGATCAAGTACAGATGATTTACCAGCACTTTGGGGAACCACAGTTTCAAAATCATCGAGCACAGCTAATCCCAGGACTTGATTCTAGCAGGTAAGATCGGTCACTGGGATTGCTCCTGTCTAAGTGATGCAAAAAGCCTTCACTAATGCAAAAAGACTTCGCTAAAGCAGTATTTTCTGGATTTACTTCTATAACACTGCTATGACTTCACTGATGCCTGCAGTAAGGTATGGGAATGAGAGAACAAACACAGCCATGATTATTATAGATCTCATCTTTGGCATCAGAACTTTCAGAAACATACTTTTTTCTTGTTTGGTACGTGCTTTCAGTTTGTCTAAAGCTGCCTCTTTCCTCCAAGCCTGTGCTGAGTCCTGTCTGTGAATGGAACTGTGAGCTTTCTACAAGAAGGGATCTGTCCCTTCTGGGTGAGTGGATATTGGTGGCATTGTATAGATCAAAAGTTTTAGGTTCTGTAGGTGATTTCTCACAGCTGACAAAAGGTAGTCAGTCTTGTTGAGTAATGAGAGAAGTGGATCTGGCTGACCTAATTCTGACTTGTCAGCTCTCAGTGAGCCCTCTGCATGTTTCTGCAGAAGAATCAAGGCAGGTACTTGTGCTCCAATGGGTTTCCTTGCAGAGGTGTGAGAGCTGGGTGCCAGCCACTGTATTTGCCTAACGTTGTGTGGTGCATATCCCAGCCAGGGCTTGGATTTGTGGCTGGGCTTGGAGCCTGAAAAGCAAAGGATTCAGGATCTGGTGTGGGTCTGCCTGTGTGTTTGTATAATGACAGAAAAAGCAAATTCCTTGCAAGCAAATATGAGTCAAAACAAAAACACTATAAAGGTCAGCTGAGCACAGCAGTGAGATGATGTTATCCCAGCCACACGTTCAACACCAGACTGGCCAGAAGGACTCTCAGCCAAAAGTCATGAGAAGATGCCAGCTGGGAAACCACCCACTGACACCCCAGCTGGCTTCTCAAAACAACTGGAGCCTCAATGTTTGACACTCAGCTCCAGGCACAGCTGCAGGGCATAGCCCAGCCACAGAGCAACACCATGGGCTTCTCGTCGGGTTTTCCAACAGAAATACTGTGCATGGGCAACACTGTCATAAAACCTAATTTGTAAGGATTTCCTTCTTTCATGAGAGGAACAGCAATATATTTAAGGTTTGACTTTTCAGGGTTTTTTGCAACCTATCTGGCATAGCATTAATCCAACAAGTCAAACTCTGCTTTAGGGATTTTTTTTTTTTTTTCTTCCTAAATATATTGGTTAGTGTCTTGCTTTCAACCAAGATACTATAAACAATTCACAGACACAGATCCAATCCAGAGTTAATTAAGGTTGATCAAAGCTTAAGTGCAGTCCTCAACTCCTAGTGCTGAGGATAAAAGCACTGAGGTCTTTGTTAAGGATGTATTGTCCTTGGAAATATATATCCCCCCTTATTGGTTTAAATTCAATTTAATTTCATTATAACCTCATGTCTATAAATGCCCTTCTATTAAGTAATAACACTCTCTTTGCAGCTTTTCTTGGAGAAGTTTTGAAACTGTTTAGAGGCATTCATCATAAAAGTATATTTAATTTTTAAAGATGAAGTAATGTGTTTCTGATAGTCATTTTGAGAAGTCACAATGCATTGTGATTGCTTTTCTTGCAAGAAGACTCTAGCCTTGACCAGTCCTATTGAATTAAGCACTGTACTTAGGGTGTTACAGTCAACACCTGGAAAAGTTTCCAGGCTACAAGAACAAGACAGGCAGGAAATCCTGTCCATATTCTACAGGAGACTGCAGAGGAATGAGGGCTGAAACTGGAATTAAAATCTAAAATCCTGGCAGCAGAGCTATCTGTCTGAGTTCCCTGTCTGCTCATCCCTTCAGGGGCAAAGACTGCATTTGCACCAGCCACCTACCATTGTGTTTCTAGGTGAAAGAACTGAACCCACCAAGTGGAGAATTTAGGAGAGCAGCTAGATATCTGTGGCAAATAACTTGCAATTTGTATGCTACACATTTGCTATTTGGTTTAAACAAAGCCAAATAAATTAAAATCTGGACTTTTGATAGTAGCTTTGTTTGTTCGATGTCACACAGAATAAATAAGGTGGTCAGTGCCTCCAGTGTGCACCAGCTTTGTCTCCAAACTAGGTTTCCTTTAGTAGATACAGACTTTTATTGCAGAGAGTACGACACTTCACAGTCCCAGATAAAAATTTCAAGTTGGTTTACTTTCTTGCCTCTGCAGGAAGCATTACCCTCTGCATTTCTGCCTAATGGGTTCTAAACCATGCTCATCTTTATGAACTTCAAACTGTTCTGGGTGGAGAACATGTTTGTTCCTGAGGAACTATATACACAGTATGTGTATCCTCTACTCAGGGAGGTCAGAATCTCTACTCTGTGAGGGCAGAATCTGGCACAGAAAGGCTGTGTGAACCATCCTTTCACAGGACAAGCTGTCATGTGCAATACCTCACAAAAGAGTTCCTTCATGTTATATGTATCTATGCATTAGATGCCTTACTCTGATTGTAGCCCCCTCCTGGTTCTGTTTATGAGCCCACTTACTTCAGGACAACTACTCATTAAATTGCTGTAAGACAAAATTTAAAATGTTGGCTGAATATTACCATCTCATAAAAATGGGAAATGGAAAATCCTAAATCCAGCTTACCTCACTCCTCATGAATGTAGTAGGGAACCTCTCCAAAGACAGCAAAATTATTCCATGATTCTTTTATACCAATATGATAAATTAGGCAGCCAAATATTTTCCTTTTCTTTTTCTTCACTTTTTTTTTTTTTTTTTTTTTATGTGTAAATTTTGCCAGTTTGGTAGCCTTCAGGACAAAGCTTTCTCCTTATCCTCTAGCACTGGTATTTCCTCACAGAACCTTCATTGTGTGTAGAGGTAACTACCTACTCTTTTCCTACTATTAAGATTTTGCAATATGCCTCTGAGGGATTGATAAATGTCACCAGACTTATTCCAATGGGCCACTGAAGTACACCTCTAGACCAATGCAGAGTTTCCATTTGGAAATGAAATATAATTTTTAACTGAGAACCCAGAAGCAGGATTTTCATTTCTATTGTTCTGAGCCATTCACCAGTCTTCAATTAGTTTTACTGTCAGGAGGAAAACTTATATTACAGCAAAGTATAAAGCAAAACGTCAACATTTAATGCCTGCCTGGTTTTGTTGTTGTAATGGGAGTTGATCAAACTGGTAATGGGTAGGAGCCTTGTGCTCACAATTATTAGAGATCCAAACTTCTCAGTGGTATTTGTGTTCTGCCTAGAAAAGCACTCTGGTCCACATGGCTACTATTTCATGCTCTTCTGTAAAAGTGAAACTTTTTTCCTTAACTGTTGAAGCAACAGAAGTATTATTTTCCAAGAGAAAAAGACAGAGATTTAGATACAAAAGGATACCTTTTTGACTTTGTTGACAAAGTTGTTACTTTGTTGACAGCACCTCTTAAGTAGATAAGTAATTGTAAAGGTTTCCTATAGGCTATGTTTAAGGAAATAAACCAACCTTTTGGGCTTGAATTTATTTACAGTTAAAAAGAGAGATTGCATTATTATCTACTGTAGCTAAATGAAAAATCAATAGTGGAAACATGACACAGTGAAATGTCATGTCAAGTCTCAAATCTGAAATAGGAGAAAATGGCATTTTTCCCATCAGATTTTTTTGATCTAGATTTTTCAAGGAAGACATTTTCTGCTGCGTTTAGAATCAATATCTGGTTCCATGTTTCCTTCTAAATGGTTTACTATCTATTAAACCTCTCTTCACAATAATCTGTGAGGACAGTTTTATATACATCTGAATTCTTTTGGTCTTTTAATTGGATATGTCTCCTGTGTGGTACTGTAAGTATCTCATTTAGCACCAGTGGTTTAACATCCTCTGGAGCAAAGAGAACCAATGACTTAATTAACTTCCACTTGGGCAGTTATCTGCTCTGGGAACCTGCAGGAAGTATTATTCTGTTTGAGGGTGACAAATGAACGTACATGAGGTACCACACGCCACCCAGTGGGAGATCTGACAAGAAACATAATTTATTTCATTAGTGGTGCCAGAAAGGGCTTTCAAGCTGAAAACCTAAATATGTAGCAGTGTCTTAGGAGAAGAGGAAACAGCATGGGCTATGTCTGAAATAATTGATTGTGTACAGTTCGTCACATATATTTCCATGGGAAAGTTTAAGTTTAGTGACACTCTTCATCCATCATATTATAGTTTGTTAGGTGTTAGCTTAAGTGCTGCATAAAATAAACAGTCATAAATACTTTTGGATTTGATAATATTTATCAATTACTTTATGAAAAGTAGACTTAAAGAAAATACATAGCCTTAAGTCAGAATTAACTTTGGTGTTTTAGAACATACTTATAACTGGTTTATGTATTGTGGCTATTGAAACATGGCTACAGTCTCAAAGATCCTTGGCTTTCTTCAGATTTATTGTAATTTATAGAGTAAAAGTTAGTGGCAGCCTCTAATTACCCACAGAACCAAAGTTTCCTGAGTGAAAACTTGAGATCAAAGGGCATGAATAATAGCCTTAAAGGCATCTCCCCTTACACAGGCTACTTTTAGCCCCAATGCTGTCCTTTGGTATAAATTAAGCACCTTAGGATGAATAAAACATGAAGCACAGAAGGTTTAGATTTCACAGAAGATGAATGGTTGGATTATTGATGGGAGAAGGAGCATGGGAAAGTATAAACTATGTAGATCTAAAAATTTTAAGCACTGTAAGCAACCACCTTTGCTTTAGTAATTTTTTAAAAATTTATTTTTTGTCATTTTATCCAAATCTTTTCTGTTGATAAGGCAGCTGGGTTGTTTTGCGTCACTTAGCTGAAATTCTGAGCAAGCTCAGAAGCCTTTCACAGTTCATTCTGTTGATTTCAGTGGGCACACAACCAGGCCATAAAACCACAAGAGCAATCACTGGTTGTTAAAAACCATACAAGCACTTACATTCAATTATAATGAAAAAGGTGCATACCTCTTGTGTCTCATGAAACTCAGACTTGAAGGCTGTTCGCTTCCTCACATATACAGCATGAATCGAGTTCCTTCCTGATGTAAAGTTCATTGCCTTTCACTGGTGTTACACATGATGAATTTAATTCATTTCATATCCCATCACAGTACATATGTATGCAACTGTAGCAATTGGGAAAGGAGAATCAAAACTCTTACTTTAGATATCTGTTTATAGAAGAGATTTTCCAGTATGAAGGGGTGCATGAGGCAAAAGGTGTATATTTTCTCTGAACAAAATTCTGTATTTTTTTTCTAAGAAGAATCTTTTATTTGAAGAAAAAAAAAAAAAAAGACAAACTAGTTACTGTTCAGGGAAATAATTAAATGAAATGTTTCTCAATGATATATGAAAATGTCTGACTCTTCATCTTGACCATATTGTGTTAGGAATTGAAATCTTAAACTCGAAATATGGACACTTCAGAAATTAGTTGCTTCATGTTTACCGGTATTGAAAGCAATCACACCAGTCTCTTTCAACTGGCAGTCAAGCTCCCAAATCAGGTTCCTTTGCAAAACAGACAGATGTACTGTTATAATCATATCTCATTAAATGTTATGGCCCAGCTTTCATGTCAGTTGTACCAACATAGGAGAAGGAGCTTATATATTCTTTCTGCTTGATTAACGTTAGGGCTTTGAATGAGGGTCATCTGCTTTCTGGGAAGTTGAGTCAGGCTTTGCCACTCCTCTAAAAGCTGTTCCACTTTTTAGAACACAATTAAAAATTCATTGGACAGAGAACAGGAACCCAGGTGTTTCACATCCCTTGGGACTGGTCTAAGAACTGCCATATAGAGTCATTTTCACGCTCTCTTGCTGGCTCAATAAATATTAAAGTATTTTATGCAAAGTGAAAGACCTTCTGTATGAGAAACTGATGTAAAAATGCATTCAAAGAACACTGTAGATTGTGATGAATACAGCAGCCTCAGGGGAGGTGGGACTCCTGCCTTTAATCCTTAATTCCTTGTAGGAAAAAAGGTTTGAATCTCTTCATCCTCATGTGGGATTGTGTTTATTTTTGGAAACTGGATAAAAATTAAAAATTCAAATAAAAAGGTGCACTGGAAAAAAAACCCTCACTCTATCTTTCTGAATGGGTTTCCTGGTTCTAAGTGCAGAAAGAATATAATTTAGAAAATTGTAATGGCAAACTTGAGAGTGTGGGGTTTTGTTAGGGACATGCTGTAATTTGGCATAATTTTTTTGTTGAATCCAGTTTATTTATGAAAGAAGTCTTATAGTGACCTAAACAGTATTTTTTCATATTTACCTTATTTTTTTATTTTGTTTCAAAGGAAATAACTAAACAAACAGCTAAAGAAATAGAACAAAAACATGTTCATTTCTTTCTAAGGCTTTCTAAGCTTTTTTCTCAGGCCCATTTTTTTGAAGGAAGATCTGTGAACCAAAGTGGTTTTTTACTAGATTTCAGTCAAGAATCAAAACCAGGTTTGGGTTTTTTTCCCGCATGAAGTACAGTGGGAAAAATTGCAATTTTTCAAGCAGTTTTAATCTTATCTCTGAATAGGTGTAGTTATACTTAAATTGTCAGGCTTCGGGAAAACTTTGAGCTCCTAAAGCTGATTCAAAGCCCTCTGAGTAGGTGACAGTCTTTCTGTTGACTTAAGCTGTCTATAGAGGGGACACTATCAGAGTTAAAACCTACTGACTGAGAACCTGTGTCTGCATAATCTAGTATATTAAGACAGAGGTGTACAGGAAGGTGAGATACCTCAAAATTATCTTAATATTACAGAAATTCAATTAATTATGCTTTTGAAGTAAGGATACTTTTATTTATTGTGTGGGTTGAAGCTTTTTTCCTGCTGTGTTACGGACATAACATATTGACATTGAGGATGCTGCAGAGGCTAATGAATTCCAATCAATACAGGCACAATGAGCCGGGCGATATGCACACTAAGAAACCCTCAGCGGTCAAACTGTTCTAGCAAACAAAGCCATTTTAAAATACATTGGCACACTTTGCATTACACTGTGGAATAAAAGGGCTTGTTAGCTTAAGTGATCGTGAAAAAATAGATCTTGAGGAGCAAATATTCCCACAACAGTTTTATTACTATAAGATCATTTCAAAAGGGAAGTTTGCTCACAGGTCATACTTATTAAGTGCTTGACTGATTTATTTAACACAACTCTCCCTTCTGTTGGAGCTGGGAGAGCTGAGGTGTACTTTTTCTCCAGGAAGGCCTGCTAATGCTGTGTTGGGCTGCTAGACGGAGAGGGTGAGCACTGCTATCCCATCCCATTAATTGCAGCATGCTTTCATTAACTCAGATGAACTGTTCCAGGAGGGAGAATTCTCTGGCTTGAAACAGATCCCTCTCTGCCTCTCTCTGACCTTCAGAGTCTGCCAAATGCCCCTGTAGGAACAGTTAGGTGGTCATTGTGTTTGTACTTGCAGGTTGGATAAACTGCTCACTCTATCCAGTGCTCTTTCCTAAAATAGTTGAGAAACAGCCAAATTCTGCCTCTAGAAGCTGTCATTTTTTTATCTGCCTTAAAGCATTTGTGATGTCTTGCAAAGCCAGACTGTATTGAATATTAAAAGCATAATATGGGATGCAATTCCTCACCCATATCATAAACTATATCTTTTGGGAGTCCAGCTTCACTTTTAATTACATCATTATCCTAATTATCTTATTAACATCCTCTGGTGTAGGCAGCCCTTTATGGAAGAATAAAATAAAGTCTTTTTTCTTTGCCCCTGTGGCAGGCTCACAATTGAGTGTTGGAAAACTGTTAACACTAATCATAACCATTTCACTGTTATCTTCTGCTTTCCCCATCTGTTTGCCCATATCCACCTGTCTCCTGCCACATCCTCAGAGTGTGAGCTCTCTGAAGCAAGGTGTCTTGCAGAGCTTTGCACAGTGTTTGTTCTTAATTGAGATGTGAGGCTGGTGGAACACTTATAATGATAGATTTGTTTTCCAGATTATCAATAACATAATTACATTATATTAAGTTGTAACATTTTTCCCAATGCACTTTCTTACCTTATTATCTTTGAGTACTGTGAAGCATTTCCAACACAATTGGGAACAGAAATTCATTTATTAATTAAACAGATTGATAAATAGCAACGGAAACAGTCTGAGTATAATAAAGGCAAATGTTTCATCCTTTAGTGATAGACATTCATGAACTCAACACAATTTGAAGTGGAACACAAAACACTGAAAAGAGAATTTGATTATGTGTTGTCACTCCAATTCATATTTCTCATTTCTCACAATTAGCTCAGACCCTTCATCTATTCATGTTATCCATGCAGACATTCTGCAATTGTTGTTTATTGCTTTCTTCATTTATTCCTGCTTTGCAAAGGTGACATTTTTAAAATATTGCTTAGGTGGAAATTATAGATCATACTAGCAGATCACGCTTCTTTTTTTCTTTTGTATTACTTAAAGTAAGAAGAAAATTGAATTGAAATCCATGTTCATCAAACAGATCATTGATTTGAAAACACTGGATCTTGGTTTCAGTAGTAAAGTAGTACAAGCTGAAAATATGATACAGCTGTGTTGATCTCTTTGTGATTATTTTGAAAAGCTGGCTATCTGCCCTATCTGACAGTCTGTGAACATGGTAAATAATTTAAGATTCATGCTGCTCCTGTTTTGGCATAATATATATGAATCACGTGGTCACCACTTTCTAAATTGGTAGTAGATCAGAAAAGAGTTAATGACTAAAGTTTTGGTCATGACTTGTACCATAATAAAACCCATTGTAAAATGAAATATCAAGGCATAAAGGACATTTTGTACCATGACTTGTAAGTCACAGAGAACTTCTTTTTAAGTACATCTCGAGGAGCAGATTTCTAACTTCGGGAGTTTCCTGGAGAGTTGATCAACTCCACAAATGCCAAGCGTGATTCAAGTCCTCATGTATTCTTCTTCGACTCCAGAGGCTTCTGTGCCACTGTATAATCAGCCATTTACTGTCACTTCTACAAGTTACACAAGAATATGCTATGTCATATTTAATCTATGGTTCAAAAGTCTGTGGAATGTTTGCAATCAGATTTTCTTAAGTCACAAAAGTATCCACTTATTATTTGCCTGTTGGTTTTGTTTTGGTGGGGGTTTTGGTGGTTTTTTGGTTGTTTGGGGTTTTTTTGTGGTTTTGTTTTGATGTATAATGTAGCTGAAATACATAAGAAGGGCAGCCCTCATTACACTAGGTGATGGAAGGATGATTTTTATCCTGAACATTGCCCCGGGTAAGACTGTATGGCCTGGGATCATTTATACGTTTGGGTCTTTATTACACATACATCATTTGTGTTAAGCAAGTTTAAGTGTGAAAACCTCCCTTGGGACTAGCACTTTTGATCTTAAGTCCACCTGGCCACTGTACTTACCTGTATGTCATTTCAGAACAAAGCTGATAACCTAATGAGATGACATACTGGACAATTCTCAACACAGCTATATCACTACACCAAGTTTTCTTTCATGATTCATGATTATCTCTGAGCACCTGTGTGGCCCCAATAGCTGGCTTGAGAACAGCATCAGCATCACAAATTGGCCTTGTTAGAAAATCCTGGGTTTCGGTTTCTCTGAATAGCTGAGCCAGTATAAGTTAAAAGCAGGGGTTTGTGTGGGGATAGAGCTATAGTTAGACTTAATGTCAAGTAAACTGAGTTTTCAGGTCAGAAAAAGCACAATAGGGCAGTGTATACTATTCCAGCTATGGCAGACACTGCCTGAATATCTGTGCTTTCCAAGCAGATACATCTTATGCAGCGTGAGTTGCGTGGTCTTTTTGCTTGTGTTTGAGAATCCCATTAAGTTGTATGCATGATCACATTTACAAATGGGGCAGGAAGAGGTTGCCTCTAAACTTGTTAACATAACATCAAATTTCTTTCCCTATCTGTCCTAGTAAGCAGAAACCACAGTCTTGATTTTTGGCTGCATTGGGAACGAGGAGGGAGAAAACAGTGTCACCAGTTTTCCTACACTTCATGGGAGAACCATCCAACATTTCTATAAAGCTAACAAGCTTGCAAGGCAACATGAACCAGCTTTCTAGAGAGTATTGTGGGAATTCAAGCAAATGTTGTCTCATCACTACCCAAATAATAGTCTGCTTATTTAATCAAATAAGGTCTCTAGCTTGCACACTGCTGGTGCAGAACACATGCGTACACCTGCCATACATTTGGCATCAAAGGCATTGTAGAGCTTATGTTCCAAAGCAAACATGGAACTGATAGCAAAACACAGCAATCAAAAGCAGACAGTGCTTCAACTTGATGTAATGTAAGAAACATGAATTTGTAACAAATGTGCTGATTTTATTTTTGTCTTCTTGTGCTACACAAGAACATTCTTTTGATGACAATTTGAGCAAACAAGAAGTCTGTCAAAACTTCTGTAGTTAGAACAGGAGTTGGATAATATTTTTGCCATGTGGAGATGTTTGTTTGTTTGTGTTACTAGTGGGAACTGGAAATGCTCACATTACCCAAAGTGGTAGGAAAAATTGTCAGAATTGCAAGAGTACCTACTGCCCCTCTGCCTGCAAGAAAACACTCCCCTTATGTATCTGTGAAATTCATACTTCTACAGCCTTGAACTGACATTTACAAAGTCAGGTCCTTAGGATTAATAGTATAGCCAGGGATTGCATGAGAGGCTTAAAATCCTTGACTCAGACTTATTATCCACCTAATACCCAATCTGTTTTACTGACCTAATCTACCTCTCTCTAATTTGCATTTACCTGTCATAACTAGGATAAAACAAACTCTTAGAAAGAAGCATAGTTATGCAGTAACTTTGAGAAAGATTTGAATATAAATTGGAGTAGACTAAAATTTAAGGGGTCACCTTAGATTCCCACTCCAACAAAAACTATGACTGACTGGAAGGTTAATAAAAAGAGGTAATGATTTACAGCTCAGTTATTGAACAATTCTTTGAAGTTGTCTTTACACAGAGATTTTTTTTTTTAATTCATTACTTAGCACTCTTAATATTTTCCTTCCAAAATGTCATATTAGTGTGAAAATAGCAAATAAAGAATCACAATGAAGCAAAATTTTCACGACTGTAAAATTAATCTCTATGGAAAAATGGAATTCCCAGCTAAAATGGGTAAGAACCAATGAAAGTACTGAAGTGATAAAACATCATTGTCAGAGCAGGCTGTCTTGGAGTACACATTCTACTTAAATGTCATTCAGTGACTGTACTGGGATTTTTAATCTCCAGATAGTAATCAGATGACTAAGGTGCTATCCTATGGATAAAATGCAATAGAGTTCATCTTTAATATACTACTTGGTAAATCATTATGAGGTATGGATATATATGAATCATGTGTCATGTATGATATACATACATAAACACATTGAACAGTAACCATATCAATTGCAAATACGCTTTTGAAATCCTGGTTATACAGTAGAAGAATAAGGAATGTTTGTTAATAATGATCTAAAGAAGCAAAGATAAGAGATCATCAAAGTTTTTTCACAGCAAGATAAAAGCACTAGCTATGTGATCTGTAGAAACTGCTACCTGAATAATTGCTTTTGCTGTGTTTATAACACAGTTAATCTGATAATGATGGAAGTAGGATACTAGCATATACTCATCAGTGGGATTGAAAGAAGCAGAAGCTGATAGATCCTGCACCAAACAGCTTATCCTGGTGATGTTAATGCTACAGGAAGACAACTGGGAAAACAAATTACATAAGGGCTTGGAAAGGCAAGTCAGAGTAACATTTTTGAAAGCAGCAGCAGAAGCACTACATATTTTTAATGTTAACAAAAGTGTAGGAAACTTACTTGATAAATCTTGTAATATAAATGATTTGCCTTTGATATTTTCAAATGTTTTTATTTTCATGTTGCTCTGGCTCCTCTGCTGCTGATGTTTTAGCCAGGAAGTTGAGTCTCTATCTATTTTTTTTGTGCTTTTCTTAAAGCTCACTCTCATATAGGAAAAACATGAAAAATAAGGATATTTTCCCAGCTCTTTTATTGCTTTGTTACTGCTGTATTTCTTCAAAATAGCCAACAGTCCAGATATTTGAGTTTGAAGTGGCAGTGTCATTCAAAGTACACTGCCAGTGACCTTCTATTCTCACGATATATTCTCTCTTCATTTTCATAAAATTGTGACTTCTTCTGGTGGCACTGCATTAAATGAAAGTTGACTTTTATCTTCCTAACAGTCTTTTTACTTTTAGTGTTGGGTCTGATATCCTATTAATGTTTTCTGTTCTCTGTGGAAAAAATAGGACCCCCTGCCAGATCCATTGGTAGCACTCCGCAAGTCAGTCATGATTAACATCATTAAGAGCATGACTCCACAGATATTTTGTTAGTTGTGGTTTTGTTGTTTTGGATGGGTTTGCTGTTTTCTGAGGTTTTTCTTTTATTTTGGTTTTTTTTTTTTTGTTATTATTATTAATTCAGCATCATTTTATTGCTGATCTATAACATTAAGGATAATATTAATTAAGGGTTGCATTCTAAACCTGTACTAAAATTGTTTAAAACAACACTAACTAATCTGTGGCAGAATTTACTGTAATAGGTTTCTATCAGACGTGGATGTGGTTTAGCAAAAAAATAATTACTACAGATGGCTACACATTTAGCTGCAGCATTTTCTGCTAAAGTCATATCTAGTGAGTCAGCACTATATTCTAACACAAGTATATTTGTCCTTGCCAATAGAAACAATATCATCTATGTCTGATTTCCCTCAAAGTTCTGACTTTTCTTTAGCATTACCATGACTTTATCAGGCTTTCAAAGTCTTTCATTCATGTGGTAATCTCTGCCAATGTTCTTTATTTCAGTGTTTGCTTTGGGTTGTTCTGAAGTATTTTTGCCCTTCTTCTAAGGTGTTTTTGGACCGTATAAAATGACTTTTACACACCCCTTGAATATATATTCCTGTAATACTTCAGCAATTGCCAGGTGGTTTCCTTCAAATAAAACTCTATCTATGACTGTATAGTCTCCCTTGAAAATTTTTAATCCTACCATGCTAGTAACTTTGATGATTTCCCATGGTGTTATCTCAGATGCAGATGCTAGACTGCTCTGGCAATCTCAGTCCACATCTAACCTAAGACCTGATGATTTTGTTCATGTGTTGACTACTCCATAATCTAGTAATACACATTGTTCCACTGCATATTTTCCCAGACAGTGTTACTGTAATTATGAAATCAGTTTGAAAGTGTAGTTTTGTATCTGAAAAAATAATCATTTCCAGGTTCTCAAACACTGGAATGGTTTGTCAGCTCCCTTTCTGGTAGCAATAAATAATATCTGACCAACTTCATTTTAAGAGGGCATAAAAAGAGTCGGAAAGAAGTATGCAGAGCTTCTTATTTCCATTGTTCAAGGTCAATGTCTCCTTTTGAAACTGAAACTCTTTTTTGTTTGGTGGTTAGTGTGGTTAGTGTGATACATGAACTGGTGCCTATCATTTTCAATCACACTACTGTAAGTAGAGTCTGCCAGAGCCTTTCTTAGAACTTACATGGAAAAAATTAGATTTCTGCTTTCTGGCATAGGATCTATGTATTATTGGGTCTTTTAACAAAGCCATCAGTTTTAGAAGCTTCTCTATGATAGCCATTAGGAGTTTTTGCACAGTTTCACTTAGGCAGCAAGATTTATCACAAATGTCCCTGTATGATTTAAGCATTGAGAGGAACTTGGGAAATTTTTTGTTGCATCAGGCATTTTAGTGATGACTTCAGCTTTATTATAATCTGCACATATACCTAGCTGTGTTAAGGTCTCCAATGGATATGTTTTGTCTGTTATACAGAATCTACATTATGGTTGTTCAGATTTGGGCTACAGTCTCTGTTTCTTTTCAAAATTCCAGCAGCTCAGAGCTGTTGATCATGGCTGTCTAATGTTTTACTTTGTTTTTCTAAAGCAAAATATTACTTGAGCAGGTCTTAGTATTGTCTATAGTGTTCATGTACAACTTGTGTTATATAAAACAGCTACTTACAGCCTAAAGAAATATATGATTTAGTCTCTGGACCCTCTGTATGTTTTCTCCTTTCCTGGGTAGGCTGGATAAAGTCTGTGAGCCAGAAGGATTTCCCAGGTGATGCACTGGTCCAGGTCTCTACCTTCCTCAAGAGTATTTTAGGTCATTCTATCTGTCATGTCATTTAATGTGTGTACAGCGAATGCAACTATTATTTTAGTAAGTGTTCTTTAAATCCATTTCTCTCAGGAAGACCAGTGTTAATGAGGGTGCACTGTGCTTTGGTTCTGCACTTTTGTAATAAATCTGATATTCTTGGGATGAGTGCACAGTATATTTGAAGAATGAGTAGTGAACTGAAGCCTTTCATTGCCCATCTTTCAGCTGCTGATGCTACATCACTTAAAGGTAGCAGGGACATATATATATTTAGACGAAGAGATCAGGAGAAGCAGGCAGAGCACACTATGAATGTCACCTTCATTAAAAACGTCCTTTGCTTGGAGTTATTCTTACAAGAGTAGCAGGGGAGTCACCCTGTTTTCACTGTGAACTAGATTTTTAATACTCCAAGATTATGGTGGGATCAAAAAATTTAACCAATACTTAAGCAATCAAAATACATGAACTCAGATGTCACCCATGCTTACTCTGCCAAAGTTTAAAAAGTTGGCTTTCTCCTACATCTATATTAAAAAAATCCTTCCTCACCTTTAAGTTTTATGTTCTTGCTGAGATATGTTCAAATGACTTGTGAGTCTTCTTGTGTATAGTAGGAATGTTTTATGTGAAGTTAAAAACTGTTCCATCCTTAGTTTCCCTACTTATTCAGCTGCTTTCTTCAACTGTAACTATACTGTCTCATAGTTATTCTAGATTTCTTTGGCTCTAGTACCATGTGTGGTTCTTTCATGTTCATGAGATATTGGGTATTCATAAATACAATACACAGATTATTCATGGCAGCCTCAGAAGCATCATGATGGCTGGGAGGAAGACTCTACCTCCACCCTCAAAAATCAGAAGTGGTTGGATTGGGTTTTTCAAGCACTGATGGCATTATTTATCACCACTTTGATCATTTTTCTTAGCAAGTGTCCTTGCTAAGGCTACTGCCCTTGCATATAGCAGGTGCATTATTTCTCCTGAGTGTAAATAGGATCCACCTTCTAATCCTGCTGGTTTTCTGTCTCTATCTCAGAGCCATCTCCACAAAAAAATGGACAGAGTATCCACTTGCTTTTCAAAGTGATATTGAAGACAGCTTTTACTTAAGGAATCAAATGTCTATGTTACAGGATATTAATTACTATTATTCATTGCATTAAGGTGATACATAGAAATGTCACCTGACAGTAGTATTCCATCTTGCCACAGCCCCACAAAATCAGCAAATGCTTCACACAGCTTTTTGTTTGCATCTAAAAAGACGTCACAGAGAGAAATATATACATTCTAAAACCAGATAACTAAAGGCTGAAACTATTCCAAAACTCTGTAACCCTTCTCTGACCAAAAAGCAAAAAGCTATTAAATTTCTAATATTCTGAAAGAACTTTCTTTGTTTTGAAACTCAGCTCAGATTCCAAAGGGTGTAGGTAGAATATAGAGATATTATCATAGAATCATAGAATGGCTGAGGTTGGAAGGGACCTTAAAGATCATCTAGTTCCAACCCCCCTGCCATGGGCAGGGACGCCACATGCACTAGACCAGGTCATCAAGGGCCACATCCAGCCTGGCCTTAAACACTGCCAAGGATGGGCCCTCCACAACCTCTCTGGGCAACCTGTTCCAGTGCCTCACCACCCTTTGGGTAAAGAACCTCCTTCTAATCTCCAGCCTAAATTTCTCCTCCTTCAGCTTGTAGCTATTCCCCCATGTCCTGTTGCAATCACAACAGATATTACTGTATTGTTGATTTTTTTCTTAACCATCTGCCTCCCCAGTCCTGGAGGCTGTTCACTTGTGGTCAGTAGAAACACAGAGGAGAAATATAGAACTATAAAAACATGGTAGAAACAGAGTCTAGATAAGATTTTCTTTTCTCCTGAACTGACTGTGTGTTCCAGAGACATTGGAGAAATATTTTTACTTTTCAAAATTATGTGTAAAGTCATAGAATCATATATGTTGGAAAAGACCTCTGAGATTATCAGGTCCAACTGTCAACCCAACACCACCATGCCACTAAACTGTGTCATGAAGGTCCACATCTGCATGGGGGTTTTTTGGCATCTTCAGGGATGGTGATTCCATCACTTCCCTGGGCATCTCCTTTCAATGCTTAACCACTCTTTCAATGAATAATTTTTTCCTAATATCCGACCTGAACTGCCCCTGGCACAACTTGAGGCCACTTCCTCTTTTTCTATTGCTAGTCACCTGGGAGTAGAGACTAACCCCCACCCCACTACAACCTCCCCTCAGTTCATTGTATAGAGCGATAAGGTCTCCCCTGAGCCTCCTCTTCTCCAGGCTAAAAAGAAACCCAGTTCTCTCAGCTGCTCCTCATAAGACTTGTGCTTTAGATCCCTCACTAGCTTTGTTGCCCTTTTTTGGACAGGAAGTAGTGAAATATACTTCATAAAAACAAATCCAATGAAGCTAAGCTAGTTTTTGAAAGGGAATGTATTACTCATTGAAGAATGACACCCTTTTAAATACACAGACAGAAGCAGCATAGATACAGCAGTGTACACAGTAAATCTTGTGTCATTCATTAAGCTGGATTGTGGATGCATCACTTTTTGGTAACACAGCATAAGACAGTCTCTATGCTGTGAGGGTTTTGTTTCTCCTTTGACAATCCGTGTTATGACAGATTTTTGTGTACTGTGAACTGTTGTCCCAGAACAACTGGAAAATCCTTTAAATGGTAAATGTCATCTGCCTTGGCCAGATTCCTTACTTGACCGATGGATTTCTCACCCTTGTTGTTGACTGTTCCAAGTTAAAGTTTGTGTCACTTATCTATCAGCGTTATAACGTTGACTTGTCCTGTTCCAGACATTGATGACATTCTATTTCACACACGTACAACAAAGACTTTCTTCTGAATGAGAGGTGTCCTAACATAAATTGCTGAAAGGAAATTACAGCATTTCCACTAACTTCCAACTGCTATGAATGAAGCAGAACCCACTGTTCCCTCTAACAAAATTTCTTGGTTCCTGAAAACAGCTTTTGTCTGATACTAGCTGTGGTAGTAAAAATTCAAAGTCGGAAGTGGATCACAGCCAACTCTTCCACTTGTGCACAAGATAAGCATTCCGTTAACCATGTCTCTTAAAGTTATTTATCTCATGGAAGCAAATGAATTCAAAGCCCTCCATTTACTGTTATATGATGGTTGATACCTTCTATCAGGTACAGAGCACAAGTGTTTTGAGAAGCAGCTGAGGTAATTTGAGTTGTTTAGCCTGGAGAAGAGCAAGCTAGGGGAGACTTTTATACAGCTATTTGAAAGGTGGTTGTAGCGAGAGAGGGGTTGGTCTCTTCTCCCAAGTGGCTAGTGATAAGATGAGAGGAAAAGGCTTCAGGTTGAGCCAGTGGAGGTTTAGGTTGGATATTAGGGAAAAAATTCTTCACTGAAAGAGTGGTCAGGCATTGGAACAGGCTGCCCAGGGAAGTGGTGGAGTCACCATCCCTGGAGATGTTAGAAGAATGTGTAGGTGTGGCACTTTGCAACATGGTTTAGTGGAATGTTAGGTTGACAGTTGGGCTTGATGATCTTAGAGGTCTTTTCCAACCTTAACGGTTCTACAAATCTATGATATTTGAAATTCAGGCTCTTTTAATTTGGTTCAGATGGAGGTACTCAGAATTAATACACACTTATGAAGATGATGGCACATATTGCACAAAAGCAGATGTGTCAAAGGGCGCTTTTCAGCTGCCAGCAAGAGCATGGTAATAACATGATTGTGTGCAACCATGGCATTTTAACTTAGCTAGTAGTGATTTTGCCTGTAGTATGCTAGGTGCTACCATGATAATGTGTAAGGAAAAAAAAAAAAAGCTTGAAATAACAGTAATAACAATAATAATGTAATTCAGGTATCTTTGAGTGTTAGAAAACGATAAGGAAGAACTACAGGCACACACACACACAGAAGTTCTAGAATGTTTTATCATGTAAATCAACACTAGATAAACTTAAAAGGTCAAATGTGTGAGGATGAAATAGCGTGCACAGAAAGCTTGGAAACTATTTCCTATTCTCCAGACTCAAAAATGACAGAGAAGAACATGTGGCAATTACAGAACCATTTTTATTGCTTTAAAACAACACAGTTTAATTGGTTTGATATAAACATTGAAGCATATCTCAACTATGAGCAAAGCAGTGTACTCAATCATGTTACTTTTAATGGAAAGAGTCTTGAAAATTAGTTGAGCAAAGAACGTTTGTCATAACTGCTGGCCTAGCAAGTCATGCAAGCACAACTAGATAAATAAGGTAATGTGTCCTACCACTTGTAACTTAATCCTCTAGTATATTTCATTAGAAGGGTCTTAATTTTCATCTGGATGTTTTTGTCTTAATGAGAGTGAGACTCAAATTTGGCTGGAGCCCAGATCAATTTCATGCAATAACAACAGTAACTCTCAAACTTATTCTTTCCAGTAATTGAACTATACAATAAGTTTAAAAAATAAATGTATAAAGAAGACAAGTCGATAGTCTCTATCAAACTGTACTTCAAAAGCTTTGTTTCAGGAGTCCTGAAAACATGATCAGTGAAGAAATACGGCTTTTGCAGCAGTGGCTCTTACATATGCAAAATGTTGGAAGAGATTAGTGAAATAGGTTTTGCATTTTTCATGCTGTTTCCACAGGAGATGTGCTGAAAACCGTAAAGATATGCTTCTTTCTCCAACTAATTTATTTCACATATAGAATAATTTGTAGTCAATAAATTAGGTTGGTTTTCCATGGTAAGGCATTGGTGTGGCAAACAGAATGGATAACAACTTCATCCATAATGTGGTTGCGGTATTTTTATAATCAGTTTTGTAATGTGATGTCACTGGAAAGTGTCATCAACCAGAGTTCAACATGAAACAAAGTTTTCCAAAGCAACACATGCTATGTACTAATTCATGTCATCAGAGATCCATCTTACGGTGTAAGAGACTCATCTTGTGTACACATGGCTTTCAAGGAGATGATAGCACAGAAAAAATTATTTTTACAGTTCTATAGCTTGGCTTTCCAGATGGAACATTTTACCATAGCAGGACATTTTATCAAGAGGAAAATAATTTCCTCACCAGCCCAAGTTCTCTTGACTTAGGAAAAAATCTTGTGGGAGGGTGGGAACTTCTCAGCACTTTAATGAGAAATAGCAACTTTAAAATAACAATTACAGTAAAGAACATTCATAAAATATTAATTTATTTCTTCCACCTGTTGCTTTGTATGTTAAGCATAATGTAAAATGCAAGACATTTAGTTTTTAGTTTAGCATTTTTTCAATTTTTCTTAAAAATATATATTAAAGAAGGAAATGCTTAAATTCATTCATCTAAACAATTCAGATTTTAATGTTTGTTTAAAATAATTCACATCTCAAATCTCTGTATAACGGTCTACTGAAACATGAAGCTTTGGGACTCTAGAAATCTTGGTCCTGCATTTGTGTGAGTTAGTCATCAGGCTTAAGTTTAAGCATAGTCTACCATTTTTTACAGTTAGTTGTGCAGAAGAGAGGGCTTAGGCTACACAGCATCTGATAACCTGTTTCCCTAGATTTCTGCTTTTTCCTGAGGTTCTCCTTCCTTAGAGTTTGAAGTGCACTAAGGAACAAAAATTGGCTCTTCCTGACTCTGGATTGTGTTGGCTGTCTTACTCAAAAAAATTTCGACACGCATCGGCATAGATCCAGCAAAGCATGTGCATAATTTGAAACCTATGAATAACTCCAGTTAAAGCTGCCAAAGATGGTAGGATGAACAGAGAAACCACTGAATATCAGAGAAAAAATACAGGATGAAACTGTATCCACAAACATAAGACTGAAAACTTTAGAAGGGTTCTCACTCAGCACTTGTCAAGAAGGATGTTGCTTTTCAGGTTATTCTTATAAAACACTATGGTATCTGAAATTCATTGAACAATTCTTGAGAAATATATTTGCATTTGATTTTCCTTTACTTGAGTTTCTGTTTGTTGTGACTTTTAACTCCCATGGGAGACAGGACTGATGTGTATATGTAATGTTCTTCTACCCTGCAAAATCATTACTCTTGCATAATCAAGTACTGAATAGAAAGTGGAAATATTTTTAAAGGTCAAATCATAAAACAGTAAACTCTGGAGGGAATTACCTCTAGAGAGCTATATGAAGTGTACCACTCCCTTGTAAGAAAACTTAACTGATGTCACTTGTTTGAAATTATTATCTCTAGAGCTGAAATTTGATATGTTATGTTAGATATCAGAGTAAAATGCATTTTTCGGTTCAGATTTTAAGCTCAGCCTGTAGTATCACAATCAGCCATTGTGAAAATGATTATTTTATGTCACAAACAGGATTATGATGTCAGGTGGGGAATAAGTGCAGAAGCAGATAAATTCTTAAGAAACAACAGTGATTCTGTTTTAAAAGCACTGTCTTCAGAAAGAAAGAATGAGAGAAAAGAAGTAAAGGGAAATGCACTGCACAGAAGAACACTTGTTTCCAAATAAGATATTTCATAAAGTTTTCCATAAGGTGACAGCTGCTTTTTCAAGCACAACGTTCTGTTCTCTGTTACATCAGCATGAATCCAGAGGAACTGCATGTGAATTGTTGCTTGGGATTGACATCAGGGTAACTGAAAGTAAAATTCAGCTTTAATACATTTTCTCAGAAATAGAACTCATTTATTCCCTTCAAAATAGAGAAGGGGGAATTACTACACATCATATGATGTCATGTATCATTCAACACTTCAGAAGAAAAATGGAGAGCAAGATTTGTTTGAAGTCTGTGGTGTTGGTTTTTTTCCTCTTCTTCTCCTTCCACTTTTTCACAATTTATTGTGAAACCTCCTTTTGCTAAAGCACAATGGAAGACCTTTTGGGCACAAGGGAGCTCTCCTAACTGTTGGTTTTGCCATCATAATAAACCCTTTAAGAATACTAATTCTATGCTTTGGCACACAGTTCCCTGTGGTTAGCAGCATCATGCAAGGAGTTTAAAGGCTCTTTAACAGCAGCTAAAAGCAGCTCTTTAGAACAAAATTGTCATTGGTAAACTTAGGTCTGAGGGGGAACACTGCTTCAAAAGAGTGAAAACTGTGTTTGTGTGCATTGGCGTTTGCAATTCCACATAAAGTCACCTTCCTGAAGTCACTGTGTTTTCCATAAGTTGTCCTGTGGCAGGGTTGGAGGAGAAGGATAGTGAGGTTTCAGCCTTTAAAAACAAATGAAAAGTAGCTTCAAAAAGTAAGTACTCACACACCAACCTGCTGTCTTCATTTGTATTCAACAGATGCCTCATTTTTTTCCCCTCACTGCCTAGTCTGTGCTGATCAGTATAAACAATGGAATTTTTGTCTTTATGAACATATTCTTCTGTTTCTCCTGAAGTAAAGACAAAGATGAACAAAAAAAAAAAAAAGAGAGAAAAAAAAGGAAGAAAAAAGCAACCTTCAGAGACATATATTTATAGTGTTAAGAAATACTCTGGAATATGGCTGAGAGATTTATGAAACCAGTACATGATGTAATATAGGCTTTAAACAGAAAGAAAACAGTAACAAAAAAGAAAACCTGAGGAATCCATCTGTGAGATATTGTGAAATGCCAGGAGAAATTAAGATGGTTAATTATGATAATTTATATTATACTATCTACACACATGTATTGACTCTATGTGTGTATATGTATAGTTACATAGTGTGCATTTATGAATCCTGTCTTTATGCATGTCTATTTTGGTATAACATACAATATCTTTAATTACACTATTTTGCATATACAGAACCACAGAATATTAGGAGTTGGAAGGGACCTAGAAAGATCATCTAGTCCAACCCCCCTGCCACAACAGGGTTCCCTAGACCAGGTCACACAGAAGAGCATCCAAAAGGGTTTTGAATATCTCCATAGAAGGAGACTCCACAACCTCTCTGGGCAGTCTGTGCCAGTGCTCTGGCACCTGAACTGGGAAAAAATTTCTACATGTATTCACATGGAATCTCCTATACCTGGCTTATAAGTATATGAAATTTTTCCTTCCTAATCTGATCACAAGTCTCTTAGGTGTTGCTAAGTAGCTAATTCTCATCCAGAATTTTCTACTCTCATGCGAAATATTTACTGGCAGTACCAGCATCTTTGTCATCCTTTCTCCTCAGGTACAGGAAGCAGGGCAGGCTGTGAGAGAACAGAAAGATGTTTTACAGTGTCAGCAGACCTCCCTTATCATAAGATCTCCAAAAAGGTGTCAGGCTGCCATGGTGCAATGCTCTTCCCTACATCTGGCCATATGTTTCCTTTACCACTTTTACTAGCCTCACCACTGACATTAGTCCTCAGTCACCAATGATCTGCTCCAGGTAACTCTGAGCACTGAAACTGCAGCTTCATACCCTGCTTGGAGAGAAGAGAAAAAGGGAAGATGGAGTGCAACTGTTCAGACTTAGGTTTGATTGCACTTTCACCAAGACCAAGTGCTAGTGGAAAAAACTCAGGGATGTGTATTTTATTACCTGACACTCTTTGTAGTTGTGCCCTCTGTGCTCACATACAAATGTCAATGTAGCAAAATATTTAAAGTATTTCTAGAATGTGTGAGAAACAGAAAACAAGCTGGGTTTTCAGTACTCTTCCTATACAATTGCTCTAATGCTATATATGTATGGATGTGTTCAATCTAAGTTTAAATTTCCAGACAAGATTTATGTGACTGACTGGTTCTGCTCCATCCTAACTTTGTTTCAGATTTCAACTGCTCAGGAGACAGAAGTAATCTTTCTTTTCTATATCTATATTTACCTGTGTAAAATATAATAACCTCTGGTGTCAGAGAAACAAGCAGGGATATAGTGCCATGGAAAGCTTTTTTGAAACAGTTTCAAATGCAGTCCAGTGGAGGGATAAAGTTCCCCTCCCGTGCTGAAATCCCTATTCACTGGGGATTCAGAGAGGGAAAGAGAGAGTCAGTTAATGCTTTCTTAGAGCTTGTTTTTGTTTGAATTCCCCCCTCCTCTTCTAGCACACACTTCCACATATTGCTGACTCTAAAAGCATCCAGAGAGGTCAAATTATTCAAAGTTCAACCAAGTTTTCCTAAGCTATCACAGTTTACCTACCATTCCCAGTTTCCACAGACTATCTGAGTAGTGATTAAATAGCTGTCAGTATTGGCATCAGAAGCCATAGACTGACTCTTTAGCCTCTACCTTTTGTGTGATCTTGTTTGATGTTCCAAAGGTGATTTGCACCCACATGCTCTGTTCAATAGAATTAGACTTGCAATTTGTCTAGGAAAAAAATATCCTCATTAAAAAGTTTTTCTAGTTTAGAAAGTCAAATAGGGCAGATGTGTGAAGATGACAGCCAGTGGTTACAGTTTTGTTGCTCTTGTATCTGTGATATACTAACAAACCGCTCAGCACTAGAAGAACTCTCCTCCCAAAAAACATAACCAAACAAAACAAATAAACAAACAAAACCCCAAACAAACAACTGAAAGACTGAAGAGGAAAGGTCCAGAAAAACAGAATGATCATAGCAGATGTTGCATACACTTTCAGTTTGTGGTTTGCTGCAATTCACCTGGACTATTTAAAAGCCTGTGATGAATGGGTTCCACACAAGATAGTGTTGTGTCTTTCAAGTCTTTGACAGTTGGCAGTAAAGGTTACTAAGCAAAATTACATAGGGCCAAAAGGTTGGCCATGATGGATCCCAGATACAATAGAACTGGGGATTTTCTGTATACGGAGTGATAAGGAGAGACTTTTAGGACTGACAAGCGTGACTTGCACACTATGACAAATGAAGAGGTAAGGATGTGACTGTTGGCATAGTACGTGAGAAACACAGGATCAATTTCTTATCATGTTAAAGTCTTAGTGTGTGGCCTTGAACAAATGCCTCAGGATCATTCCTTGAAAGGTATACAAAGGTCTAAATAGATGCGGGAAATCTTGAAAACCATATTTTGATATTAATCTATGTCCTTTTTTTCCTGTCATAGCAGTTCCTTGGTTTTTTGGAAGGAAAATATTTTATGTGTCATCAGTTGTTCCAATTTAAAAAAAAAATGTAGGTGATAAAAGCCAAAATTGGATTTGAATTACAAACTAATTGAGTCTGTGATGCATTTGTGTGTAATACACCTTGCAAGCTGGCTCTTCAGCCAGTAGCGGGGAAAAAGACAGGACTGGCTTATTATCTGTCCTTTCAGAGATACACGAACTGTTAAATCTGTTGGGATAGAGGACCAAGTCATTCTGCAGCTGATCATTTGGAAGAAGACCTTTGAGATTGATTAGACGTCCTTCAACAAAGTTCAACACATCAGGCCTGGAGTAGGACTTAAGGAGCCAAACATTTTATGGCTGCTGTTGCTTTGTTTTCCTCTTTATAATGATTTTTCCTAAATTGGCTTTTCTCTGAAGGATTAGAACATCAAATATTTTTTTTGCATTTCCCTCATCTCCTATAAAAAAACATATGTCCTTGCCAGTATTTCCTCAGTGAAGGCCCAACAGCCAATAAACACAAGCAATCAGAGGAACGGAAGTCTCTGTACTTGAAAGTTAATAGACTTGGAAGTTTTGTTCGATTTGGATGAGTACCCCAGAGCTGATCCATTGGAAACAGAAGCTACTGACCCATACCAGGAGTGGGGGAAAATAAGCTTTTATTAACATCACATGCCTGGCATTGGGCCGTTAAGGTGAATCTCTTACCATGGCTCTGGGTATCACAGTTGCCATACATTTGTGTATGAGATGAACATCAGGCAGCAGAGGCCAAGGGAATAAAAAAGGTTTGCTTAGGTTTGAAGAGCACTCTGAAAATGCTGCTGTTCAGACAAGCATATAACCTGTCTACAGAACAGGATGCAAAGAATATTTTTGAAGAATTTAATGAGGTGTTTAATAGACCTGAAAGCATTGTGAATAAAACACATCATACTGATACAGAATCCCATTATGCTGCCAAAAGTACAAGCATCACATATAGTACAGTCTCATTAGTCCTGAGAAATGAAGGGAAAGTTGATTGTGAAAGATGGTGAAATGCAGTGTTATTGAGAGAACACAGATACCAACTGGTGTGGTTAGCAAACCAATCACATGCAATAGTAAGAAATATTATGAATTTATGTATATTCAGGAGAATTGAATAAGGCTACCAATTGCAACATAGCCCAAAAGAGAACCTGGAAAAGACACATCTAGACTTCCAACGGCAAGAATATTTCTGATGCAAGCCACTGATTTTGGCAACTCCATTTTGATAAAATATCAAACTCTACACCTTCAACTCCCTCTTTACTGCTGCATTTTTAAGAAGCTTTGCACTGTGCTTCCTTCAAAACTTAAAAAGTGCCACTCCACAGAATTTTAAATCCTTTAAAATCCAGGTGGAAGCAACTATTTATAGCCTCTTGAGGTAATGTGACAATCTTCAACACTGTAAAAATAATAGTTGATATCCAGTTCAGCAGCTCTGGATATCAGAAGCATTTTTCTTCACCATATAGGCCTGTTATAGGTTTCTTTAATTTTTTTAGATTCCTGACTGATATAGGCAAAGGTTTTAAACCTGAGATAGAGCACAATGACATGTTGCCTTCAGAAGTGACACCAACATACAAATCTCCTCTGCATGGCTGCTTTCCCCAGTGCCAGTTCACAATTCTTTCTACTCCATTAGCTGGTCCATGCACCACATCTGTGTGGTAAACAACCCCTTTCATATGCCCACAAGGATTATTTCTAAATGTTCTTTTTCACCATGTTTCTAGTATGTCCTCACAAAAAGTTAGTAGTCTCCCAAATGAGAGAGTGGCAGTCCATGACATAAAAGCAAAATGTGGTAGATCATGTCTGGATGTTCCTAAACAGGATTTTGTTTCTGATGTCTATATGTTGTGAAACTGCATCCTGGCTCTCACACATCATGCAACAAATACACTAATAATTGGGCTCTAAACTGAGCCTCCTTTTGGGCCAATAATTATTCAATTATTCTAAAGCATGTTACAAGTATCATTATGCATACAACTAGAGCAATTTCAAAAAGACCCTTCACAGAATGGTAAATATTCTGCTTATCAAGCAACTCACCTGCTATAGAAGAAAATAGCAGGGAGTGATCTGAGTTAAGATTTCACATTTCCTACAGGAGTGTGCTCTCAAGGGAGGTTTTTAGAAATCAGACACAGACTGACAGGTTTTCTTTTTTGCTGATTTTAACCAGAAATTACACTCTCAATGCAAGAAGTCTTACCCTCAAAAATTACTGGATTAGTACTGTATATCAGAAATGGATTCTGGTAATTCCTGCATGGTTCTGAGAAGGACCTGATCACATCAATATAAGCAAGCAATGACTCATCCAAAGCCCATGAAATGATTCTGGAAACATAAGTACATTTTTAAAGCACACTAAAGACTTTCTTAGAGTAGTTAAGCTTTCAAGAGCATCTAAGGATAAAAACCACAGCAGCAAGAAGGTTTGAAGTAATCATGATTCAAGTAACACTATTTCTGAATAATAAGAAGCACCAAATGATGCCAACTTGTAAGTGACTAAAAAAGTAATTTTGCATGGATGGTCAAAAGTGAAAGCCTAGACAAATCCAAGTATAACTTTTTGTAGGATATATCAATGTGAAGTTGCTGCACGTATTAAAAGGTGGTATAAAAAAACTCCAAATCACAATGCCACACAACATGAGTCTAGAAAAGTTAAACAGAGCCCACAAGTGCCTAAGTGGGTTTTGAGATACAAAACACTATAGAGAATGTCACATAAATCCCATTACAGAAAATAAAAATAAAATCTGCAACAAATATGGGAAACAATGCAGAAAAACTGTTACTCCTTTCAAAGTTACTGAGCAATAATTTATTAAGCTAATAACTGTGGTCTTCTTTTCTTCAGAGGAGAAAGGTATTGTTTGAAGAACTGAGAAAAGTTGGATTTTCCTTTTTCCCTGTCTCTAAACTCAGCAGCTAGATCGCTTTCAAAAGACCAAAGAAAAAAAGGTGAATAGGTTGTCGTTTGAAAGTGAGTTGTTGCCCACCCTAAATTCCCAGAGTTGACGTTTCTGGCACTTGCTGTAGGAGCGCTGGCCAAATCATTCCTTCCAAGCAGAGCCCAGTTTCGCCTTGGCAGAAACAACATATGGCAATGGGTGCCTTTGAGATATAAAGCCTCTTCAAGAACCACTGAAGTGCTGCCATTGCCCTTCTCCTTATAAGGGGGTGTAGCATATGCTAGCCTGACTAGCTGATTAGCACTACTTAGAGCTAAATAGCAGGAGGACAACCCACAGGATCAGTTTTGACTCTTCTCTGTGTCTTTAGACTGGCATATCCCAGAGAGGAAGGCAGAACGTGAGTGGTCACTCAGATGAAGGATACAGAAAGTATCTCTCATTTCTCCTAAAATGATTCTGTGTTTTATCTCTCAGATGCAAACCTGGATAAGTATAGTACTCATTGTATCTAATCCATGTTTTCTGGGGAAAAAAATAGATATATTGACTGGGGACCTTGATTTGTTTATTTAGTTGCTGTAAAATAGGCTGGAGTGTTACACATTTGTTCTACATGAGAAAGATAGAATTTTACCTTCATAATCTTTTTATCTTAAAAAAAAAGTAGTGTCTTCTTTATGCAACTAGAAGTAAATTGAGTGTAGCAACATCATTGTAAAATGACGTGCTTTATAAAATCCTGAATGTGGTGCATCTTTTGTGTTTTGTTTCTAATTGTTTGCTCAATACAAAAGGATAATTCATTAGGCCAATTCTTCAAATAATCTCAAAGTGACATGAATTCCTTTGCAGAGTGAATGTCTGTAGCAAGTAATCCATGGAAAACAGACAGGCGTCTCTTGTCATTTTGGAGCTCTAATCCACTGCCTAGAGCATGAAAGTGCTCAGGATAACAAGTGTGGGAATGACCAAAATCAACATTATTTTTTGATTTTATTTTCTTGACAATGCTGCTGATCAATAGAGTTGCTGAATTTGGCAGATACAATGCCACAGGATTAATGAATTAAGCTCAGGAAGCAGAAGAATTTGTTAAAGAAGAGGGGAGAAAAGCCTCTTCTTTTCCACTGGTGTGTAAATGTTAAGCAATGAAAGCAGCAATGACAGAAATTTAGCCCTTGCTTTACCATAGCAGCAAGCCTTGTTCTGCACTAGTCTTTACATTTTAATTAGAACCATACTGACACCCGCATTTTCAACTATGAACTTCAGTTTCAAAGTTAAGACTGTTTCCTAGATGTTGGTTTAGCAGCAAGGTCTGAAAAAGAAAAGCAATGCTTCATCCAGTAAAATTCAGTGTAATGTGATCACTGTCAGTGGGACTAGATAACTGTTCTTTTAACCTGCACTAAATAACAGTAAGAGGAAGGAAGACAACTCACTGAAATACCATAGACTTTTGCCACCATAAAGCATTCACAGGCTATTTTTTTTTTCTAGAAAAGTATAGAACAAAATCAAGAGTGCTCATCACACTTCTTTGATGATGCCAATGTTTTGCAAAGGTCGATTGCCAGCATTTTTGTCAATATTGCATTAATACAGAGTGAATATCTGTGTAAGACATTACATTCCAAAAAGCACAGCACAGAAAACTTAATAAACCATCACTCACTAGAACAGGGTTGTTCAGATGTGTGGGAAGGGAGAGCAGAAGTTTGTTGATGTTTGTATTTACAGCTTCTTAACATTTAGAAGACCTTTGGGGGTTTTGTGTGTCCTTTTGTTTAAACAAATAAGAATCATTACCTAGTTTCACTGCATAAAAATATAAGGTTATAATAATCACACAGTCCTAGAAATTGGAAGGTTTGGAACGTTTTTAACTTATAAGAACACTTCAGAGAATACTTCAGTGTAATTTATAAGCCCCTCTAGACCTGTACATGTCTTGAGCTGATTGTTGAAGTGGGCTTTACTAGGAATTTCTTTTGCTGAATTGGAGTAGTGCAGGAGGTGGGGAGGGCCGGAGGGTTAGAACAGCTTTCCCTAACAAGGCTTTAAAAGCTTCAGTGGTAAAGTTGTGCTGAACAAGACTTTGTTACTTGTTTTTAACTGGGAGCAACCTGAAGAGGACTGAGTTATGGGCAGGAGATGTTATTTCTGTGGGTAGCAACACTATGGCTTGTGTTGTGCTGTTGTTGTTTTTAAAGGGGGATGTACATCTTTTAATTAGAACCGCAAAATGAAATTTAACAAAAAAAAACCCAAAACCCCAAACCCAACAACAACAACAAAAAGAAAAAAACATAACTCAAACAAACCAAAAGCCCCCCATAACCTCAAACGCAACAACCTGGACAATGACATCAAATAGCTGGTGAAATTCATAGCTCCGTGCCTTTCCCCACTCGGCAAAGGTTTCTGTTCGCTAATCCCTGCCACGATATTTCTTTTTCTCTGTCTTTTTCTCTCTTTTCTTTTCTTTTTTCTTTTTTTTTTTTTTTT